>CANYCX010688475.1:0-22899 GCA_948193385.1 Breynia disticha f. nivosa
TGACAACAGCAATGGATCTATCACTTCTTTAATGGCTACAGAAATAGCTCCATCACTTCAACAATGGCAACAACAGTAGAATAACAATGGTACAGAGGAAGTGGACGAGCATCTTCTCTGGTATGATCTTTTACAGGATGGAAATAACACTAAAATGATAATGGTACAGAGGAAGTGGTCGAGTATGTTCAGAAAGAAAAGTTCCAGAATCATCTTTCACATCCTATAAATAGTCTACCAGAACAAGAAAGAAGTTACAACACTTGAACAATATTGAACCTTACTTCTCTGCAAACAAAACTCTTACTTTCAAAGTGTATAAGTCTGTATTTCTCTTAAACTTGTGTGGTAGAACTTCAGCCGAAAATCAAGTTGAACATTGTGAGGTTGCTTGAACCGAAAGTCAAGTGTGTAAAGAAATTTCTGTGAGGTAATAGAAAGTGTTGGCCAAAATCCTAAGTGAGGAACTTAAGTAGTGGAGTAGGTGTTTGATCCGAACCACTTTAAATCTTATGTCATCTTATATTTATTTTTCGCAAAAATTCTCAAACCTCATTAGCTCTATTCAACCCCCCCCTTCTAAAGCTAATCTTAGTCCTACAATTTATACTCTGCTTGTTTCATAGTTCATGAAATTTGAACTATAGCCAACACTGAAGACAATCTTTGCGGTAAAATTTAATATGAGGCTATTATGAAGGGGACTCAATGAGGCCCCTTCTTCATTTAACTGAAAATGTACAGATTACGTAAAAATTAAAGCTGCTTTTACAAAATAAATTAAATGCTCATATTTATTTTCACTAAATCGAACGACAGAGATACACTGCCTCAATGAGTCCCCTCTTTGAGGGGACTCACCATAAAACTCCCCAATCTTCGCAGCGCTTGATGAAGTAAGGGAGCATCGAATGACAGATGATGTCATAAAAAGCTGATATGCAAAATGCAGTTGATGGCACTTTGTGGGCCGAGTCCAGTGCTGTAATGGTCTCCAAAGTGAAATATATTACGCAACAATTGGAAGATTTGAAAATAAGATTGCTCACTTGGTTGGGATAAGTAGGAAAGAAAAGTTGTACTTTTTGGGAAGTGTATACCACACAATTTATAAGGATTATTCCTTGTAACATTTCATATATGCAATCTTACACAACTCCTTGCTTCATGCATTTCAATTGTCTCTTCTAATTCATATGGTGATCAAACCTCTCATATTGTGTTCAGATACATTGGCTTCTGCAATTCAACATTGTTGGTTTTTGGTTATGAGTATATTTTGTAGTTGTAGTTGTATTTGTCATGATTTTGGTTGTGGTTGTAGTTGTAGTTGTTGGCATCTTTGTACTCTGTATCGTTTCTCTTTGTTGTATTGTAATTGTTGAATAAAGTCAACAGGACACGTGGCAAGTGATGATGGGTTAGTGTGTTGCCTATATATGTTACTTGGCACACGTTTTCTACTAACCTCTGATGCCTAAAATAACTTTCTCTACTTTTCGCTCTCTCCTGTGCTGCGTTTCTCTAACCCCGATTACTAATGGATGGTTTCTTCTCTCTTGTAGATCTCGGATTCTAGATGGTATCAGAGCCATCTGAACCGATCAATCAACTCTATACACAAAACCCTATCGAACGAGAGTAACATCATCTCGTTCAACGTTGTACATCCAAAATCCCTAATCTTGTTTGTTCGTCAAAACCCTAACCTCTAACAAAGATATTGTTCTGATCTCTTGATCATCTAGCTATGGAGTCTTAGTGTGATGTTGTTGAAGGGAATAACAATAATGGAGGCCCGACGTGTAGGTTTATGACTAGAGCAGATGATGATCCGTTCTTCCTACAGAGTTCGGATCATCCAAGTATGGTCCTTACATCTATCTTGCTCACTGAATCCAATTATTTGCAATGGAGTGTGGTTATTGAGATGGCACTAGGTGCTAAATTGAAGTTAGGGTTTGTCAATGGTTCTATCTCGCAGCCCCTGGAGTCCGATGACACTTATCAGGTTTGGTTGCGAGTAGATAGGATGGTTAGATCATGGATTATTAATGCTATGTCTAAGGATTTGGTAAGATCATCTTTACGGGCAAAATCAGCTCGATTACTGTGGGAGGATTTGAAAAATCGTTTTGGCTAAATCCATGGTCCGATGAGGTATAAACTGAGGAAAGAGATTAATAACTTCTGTCAAGGTAGCCTTACGGTCACTATGTACTATTCACTGTTGAAAAATAAGTGGGATGGCCTAAAGTCTATTGCCTCCATTCCCCGATGTGTTTGTGTTGTCCCTTGTGCATGCAATGTTTCTAAGGAAGTTGAGGAACGGGAAAATCAGAACAATCTGATACTTTTTCTCATGGGACTCAATGATGAATATGACCCGACTCGAAACCAAATATTACTGATGGATCCCATGCCTAGTGTAGCTAAAGCGTACTAATTATACTGAGGGTGGAAAAACAATCTGAGAATTACATTGCTGGTGTTACAACTGATCAAAGTGCCCATTATGTTAAATCTAATTCTTTTGGTGGGCAAAGTAACACTCGTTACTCTGCAACCAATAAGAAAGACAAGGGGCCTCGGTTTTATGACTACTAAAAAAAGGACAATCATAATAGGGATACCTGTTTCAAGTTACACGGAGAACCGGAATGGTTTTGGAACAAAATGAAGGAAAAATGGAAATTCTCTAATCCCAATTATGCCCATAATGTTTCTGACGTGTTAGACTCTCCTTTTGATATTGTTGAACAGGGAGATGCTGGATCTCAGGGAGGAACAAAAACTGACCTGGCTATGATGATGCAAACTGAGTTTCGAAAGTTCTTACAGACTCTCTCTATACCTCCATCTGGGAACGGCAAATCTGGAGATGGTTTGATACCATCTCAGAGGGTGAACTTTGTTCATCAGAATGATTCATTTCCTTAGTATGCAGGTAACTCAGTTCATTCAGTCACTTATATGGATAATTATACAGCTTGCAGTGTCGTTGGAAAAACTAAATCCAATTGGATAATAGATACTGGAGCCACTAGCCATATGTGTATTGAAAAAACATTGTTTACGACCATAGATTCTTTGGATAAGCCTATAAATTTGTTTTTGCCTGACGGGTCCATCACTGTTGTCAATTTCTTGGGGTCAGTTGTCTTGTCCCCTGACCTTACATTACATAACGCCCTTTATACACCACATTTTAAACACAACTTGATTTCAGTTTCCCAATTGGTAGATCATAATCATGTAAAAGCTATTTTTCTGCCTAACCATTGCTATTTACAGGACCTATGGACTGATAAATTGGTAGGGACAGGAATTTCTGTGCAGAACCTTTATTATCTTGACATGTCAAGTACTCCTATCCTTGCACATGCTACCTCTACTTTGCCCACTGTGCATGTGAATACTGTTGATGCCCGTCATAAGGACTTTCTGTTATGGCACGCCCGTATGGGACACCCTGCAAATGTTGCTCTTACTCACTTGTACCCTCCAGTACTTGGTAGTTCTAGACAGCCCTGTGATATCTGTGCTCAGGCTAAGCAAAGTCGCTTGCCATTTCCTGTTAGTGAATCTAATAGTAATGTTCCTTTTCATCTTGTACATGTTGATTTTTGGGGACCATATAGGGAACCTACACTTACTGGAGCTAGATACATTGTAACCATTGTAGAGGATCACAGTAAGTCCCTTTGGACTTATCTCATTCGAAATAAAACTGATGTCTTTTTTACTCTCAAGTCCTTCATCCTTTTTGTGCACAATCAATTTCCATACACTGTTAAAACCGTAAGGACTGATAATGGATCTGAGTTCATCAATTCACGTGTTCATGATTTCTTTCTTAGTCTTGGAATCCTTCATCAGCGTACCTGTGTCTATACACCGCAGTAAAACGGTGTTGTAGAACGTAAACATCGTCATCTCTTAGGTGTAGCTCGTGCCCTTATGTTTCAATCCAATCTTCCCAAAAGGTTCTGGTGTGATAGTATACTCATGTCCACATACATTATCAATCGCACACCCTCTAAAGCACTGAGTTGGAAATCACCCTACGAGTTGCTTCACCATCGTGCCCCTGATATGTCCAGACTGCGTGTTTTTGGTTGTCTGGCCTATTCTATTGTTACTCGCCCGCTTTCTGATAAGTTTGCCCCTAGAGCTGATAAGTCTATATTTCTTGGCTATGTCTATGGTGAGAAATCTTACAAACTATACAGTTTGACCACCCATACTTTTTATAGCTCTAGGGATGTTCGGTTCCATGAAACCCATTTTCCCTTTCGGATTGATTCCTCCTCATCTACTGAGGCTTCTCTTCCTTTGTTTATGCCCTGTAATGCTGGTGAAAACATGCGAGAGGAGTTGCCCACATGTCCGGATGAACAGGTGGCAGATGATGATGTTTCTGCTGATGCCCCTGCTAGAAGTGCACATGATTATTTCCCTTCTATTGATCCTGTTCCTACTCCTGCATGTGATGATCCCAGATCTGATGCATCCATACACCCTGCAAATACCACCATTACTTCACCCAATCCACCTTTGTGCTGTAGCACCCAAACCACTTGGGCACCCACTTGGCTAGATGACTATATTTCCTGCGTTAAACAGCCTGTTTTATCTGCTTCCCATTATGATTTACCTTTGCTACCCACTGATTCAAAGGTACCTCTACATTTGAACATGTTCATATTCTTGAATCTATGGCTGAGCTTAAGTTTCTCACCACTTACGCTCAAGCGAGTAAGGACCCCATCTGGGTGGCTTCAATGAATGAGGAGCTTGATGCTCTTGAAAGGAATCATACATGGACATTGGTAGACACACCCACCGATAAGAACATTGTGGGTTGTGTATGGAAGTATAAGATCAAATACAATGCTGACGGTACTGTACATAAGCCCAAATCTCGCCTCGTGGCTCAGGGTTTTACACAACTTGAGGGGATTGATTATACTGATAGTTTCAGTCCTGTTGCCAAATGGCCCACTGTTCGTTTATTGATACACATTGCTACTGTACACAATTGGCCTTTGCATCAGATTGACATAAACAATGCTTTTCTCCATGGTTATCTTACCGAGGAGATCAACATAAAAATACCTCCGGGTTATTCTAAAGGGTCCTCTGGTCAGGTCTGTCATTTGAACCGTTCCTTATATGGCTTGGAGCAGGCCTCTCGAGAGTGGAATCATGAATTCTGTGGGAAATTACTGGCTTATGGTTTGGTGCAATCTGTACATGATAACTGTTTGTTTGTTAAGTCTTCTGGTTCTACGTTCTTGGCTTTAGTTGTTTACATAGATGATGCTCTCATCACTGGATCTAACTTGTCCCTTATTACAGATTTGAAGCGATGCTTGGATGAGCTTTTTACCATTAAGGACCTTGGCTCGGTTCATTACTTTCTGGGTGTAGAAATTTCTCAGACTACTCATTGTACTCACTTGTCTCAACGCAAATATATTGTTGATTTGCTTGTTGATGCAAGTCTTTCTGGCTGCAAACCTATTGATCTTCCCCTTCCTGCTGGGTCTATTTTCTCTGCTACTGCTGGTGAGTCTTTTCCCCATCCCAATCAATACCGTCGCTTAGTTGGGAAGTTGTTGTATCTGAATTTCACCCGGCCGGATGTTAGCTATGCTGTGAATCTGTTAAGTCAGTTTGTCATTTCTTCTAAGGTTTCTCATTGGCAGGGTGCTTTGCACATTCTGAAGTATTTGAAAGGTACACTACACCATGGTTTATTTTACAATGCCCAATATTCTTCTGATTTGATTGCCTATTCAGACTCTGATTGGGCCAAATGTTCTGATTCTCGCAAGTCTGTTTTGGGTTATTGTATGTTCCTTGGTTCTAATCTCATTTCTTAGAAATGTAAAAAGCAATCCACTGTATCCCGCTCTTCTGCTGAAGCGGAATACAGGAGTATGGCTTTGGCTTTGTGTGAGGCTCTCTGGCTTTCGTATATGCTTCCAGTTCTGCAGGTTCCTCTGAAGTTGCCTATTCCACTTTGGTGTGATAGTCAGGCTGCCATTCATATTGCCAATAACCCCGTATTTCACGAGCGCACTAAGCACATCGAGGTCGATTGTCATCTTGTGCGGCATCACACTCTGTCCGGGTTCCTCAGACCGTCTCATTGTCCCTCAACGATGAATTTGGCAGACATTTTCACCAAATGTCTACCTTCATCACAGTTTGCTCTTATCCTCTCCAAGATGCACCTTTTCCCAGGTTCATCTTGAGGGGGGATGTTGGTATCTTTGTATCTCTATATCGTTTCTCTTTGTTGTATTGTAATTGTTGAATAAAGTCAACAGGACACGTGGCAAGTGATGATGGGTTGGTGTGTTGCCTATAAATGTTACTTGGCACAGTTTTCTACTAACCTCTGATGCCTGAAATAACTTTCTCTACTTTTCTCTCTCCTGAGCTGCGTTTCTCTAACCCCGATTACTAATGGATTGTTTCTTCTCTCTTGCAGATCTCGGATTCTAGAGCAGTGTCATAAGAAGATGTGCTATTTTTTTCGTTTTCTTCAAAACGGATTTATTATACTTTTATTTTTAGGTTGCTTAAGAATAAAAGAATTGTGATACCGATTTGTTGGTATTTGGGAATGAGAAGAAGTAAACTGGAGTAAACTTTATTCATGAAATTATTCTTTCAATTTGAGAACTACAGTAATGATACTGCATACTAAATACGTATAGCTTCACTTAATCAAACATAAAGGGATTTCATATCATTTCTAGTCTACAAAAATGGAGTGTGAACAGATTTTCTTGCTATTAGAATTTAGCTGCATGACACAAGTTGTTTGTATTATTACTTTTATTTTGATTTTGTGAAATCTGAGCATTCTTGTCAGATTGTCTCTCGTTTCTGACGAATAAATTTCTGTCAGAAGGTAAAGTTCTTAATTTTGAGAAAAGAAAAGGTGCTCAATTTTGAATTTTGAGCAAGGAAATTCTGTTCTTGGTTATGATTCTATCTGCCATCGAAAATTAACGGTTTCTCCAGCTCGCTTGAAGAACTATTTTCAATCACATGAAAACGTGTGCTTAATAAACATCTTCAACCAGAAGAGGAAGCAGCTAACATGTGCTTAAACTCTTCTACTTTTGCCTTTTCTTAAAAATATTTGTGGTTGTGTCACTGCAATCCATGCATGAGTAAATAAGGCGCAAACTTGGCCCATTTTGCTTGATCGAGCAAGGAATTGAGTTGCCATCCTGAACAGGTGAGTTATCCCATTTGATGATCTTCATCTTCTAGCAATTTTTGAAACAAATTGATAAACAAAAACTTCCATATAAATAGCATTTTATCTACCAGGTATAGCTAGCTTCTTGTGAGTTGTGACTAACAATATGTTTTCTAAACTTTAAATGATCAGAAAGTCTCACCAACCAATAAATTATAGGGTAAAAACTTATACGGCCCTTGATTAATAGCCCTAATAATTTTTCAGTCCTCGAGTAATTAATATTCACTTTACCGGTCCCCAGTAATTGAAAAACGATTGTCGTTAATCCTTCTGTTAAATTAAGTTAACGGATTAAGAAGTAAATAATTTATCGGTCCTCTATGTAGTCCTTTCACTTAATTTACCGGCCTCTCTAATCTTTTTGCTTAATTTACCAGCCCCTCATTAATATACACGTGATAGGGGCAAGAATGACATTTTAGCTTTTCTGTTAGCTTAATTTAACGGAAGGATTAAAGACATTTGTTTTTTAATTACTCGGAGATCGGTAAAGTGAATATTAATTACTCGAGGACCGAAAAATTATTAGGAATATTACTCAGGGACCGCATAACTTTTTACTCTAAAAATGTTGTACTTTAGAAAGATGGTGGCATCTGCTTTATCTAAAATAGAGGATGGATGCATTTCAAAATAAGGTTTAATTTTAGATTTAATATTTTATTAAAAATATAATATTGTGTGAAATTTTTTTAGGCCTAATTTGATAATTAATATTTGTATTATAGCACAATTTAAGATTTTTGGTTAATAAATATATGGTAGAATTTTATTTTTAGTAGAAAAATTAATGAATTATGATAAAATAAAATTATTTTTGGCAACTATTACTAAAAAAGAGTCGTTTTTGCAAGTGTGGCATAAAAAAAGAGCTTCGGTAAAAAAATTGATTTTTTTTGTTTATGTGTTATTTGCTACTCAAAAAGATATTGCCGATTGCTTGAAAAGTTTGGTTTTTTTTTGTTAATCCTTTACTTTAGAGAGCATTATCAATAGACTTAGAACATTTTTTACGTTCTCTTTATTTTAAATTTATTCTTAATAACAAAGAGTTTTCATTATCAATATCCTCAAAAGGAACTGCAACTTGGAGTCCACGACCGGCTGGTTTATTCAATATCAACTGGGATGCTGCTTTGTTTCCGGAAGCGAAGAGCTATTCCTGGCCATTAAAGAAGCTCTCGCATGGTTTCACAAGGAGAATCTTCATAATGCTATACTTGAGATTGATGCTATTACGGTGATGAAGGCTATTGAAGAGCAAAGCAGGGACAATTCAATATTTGATTCTATCATCCAAGATTGTTGTTATGTCCTTTCTTCTTTGAATGGGATCAGCGGCTCATAATATTGCTCGGGCCTCTAGTTCTTCGCCTGATCTCAATGAATGGAGTGGGAAGCCCCTTCATTCTTAATTTCTGTATTGTTGAATGATTATCGTTAACGAAGGAATTTTTTTGATTTCAAAAATAAGGAACTGCAACTTTATCGGCAAATATAAGAAAAGATCTCAACTTTCACAATCAATAACCTTAAACAAACAAGCTTTAACGCTAAAACCCAAAAAAAAAACAAACCCCAGACGCTAAAAAAAATTATTACCAACATAACATCATCACTCACACCTCAATTACCAACAAAACCCAAGACGAGAAATGACAGTTTTAATGTTGTTTAAATTTTCTTGCAAGAGATTCACTTTAAGATATTCTTGTTCTTTAAGTACTTTTAGTTGTTGTAGGCAAATTTCGGCAGAGATAACTTAAAATTTCCTCGAAATTGTCTGTTTTACACACCTCAATTACCAACATAACATCATCATTCAAACCTCAATTTCCCGCTTTTCATTTTTATAGGCATAGCTCGATCTTGGCTCATCAATCTCTCTTGCCCCACATGAGTATTTCATCATCTTTCATTTTTCAATTTTCGTAAATAAAATGCACTCCCACTCCTTTCAACTCTACTTTTCTCCTATCCGATGTATCAAATGTACACCTAATCTCTTCACCTTCCAACAATTTAGTCCACTCTAAGCCAGTAAGGATGCCAAGCCACATATGTTCTGTTAGTTCCATATACTCATACTTCAAACACTCAATATTGCTGATGGTGAATTCATTCACTGAAAATTCAATAGGTATGCCACTTCGAAAAATAGCACACCAAGCAATACCAATTACGTTGGGATTAGATGCCAGAAAACCCACACGGAAGGGGGTGCACATACCTTCTGAATTAAAAGAATAGCTAAACCATTCTGGAACCTCATTTCCTGGAAATACGACACTATATTTCCTCGATGGAAATTCCTGTAGTAAGTGGAAGAAAAAGTAAGTGAAAACAATAGCATACGATTACATCCGTGCCTTAACCTGCAAGAGTTTATAATCCAATACAAAATGTAGAGTGGAACACATACCTCCTTTCTTTTGATTGAAACATTCTCAACCATTTCTTTCCAACTCTCCTTTTCATTCTTTGTTATTTTATCGCAGTCAATGAAGTCACCTTTAAAGTGTGCGGAAGCTGAAGGATTTCGATAAGCCTCTCACAATCATCCAAATAAAGTTGCTCAATTTGGATGAATTTGAAAATGTTTATAGGAAGAGAAATAAAATCATTAGATGACAAATCAATAGCAGCGGCAGTTGCTGGAGTTGGGTTTGATGAAACCATAGAACTTTCAACCTCTGGCAAATTGGGGAGGTTTGGACAATTACCCAAAAAGGAGGTGTCAATATTGGACCAAAGGTTTTTGCAATTTGAGGCTCCAAGGTAAATCAGATTCTCATTACAGAAAGGGATCTCATTTATTCCTGAAGAAGTCAGGAAAAGGTGGGTTATAGTTGTCGGAAGATTTGGAAGACTTGTAAGGCTACGACAACGATAGAGGTTAAGTGTTCGTAATCTCTTCAAATTTCCAATGGTGACATCAATCTTTTTTAAACTTATACACATTTCGAGATAAATCTCTTCAAGATTTGGGATGGCTGAAAAGTCCACCATTATTTCCCTCAAGTAAATACAACTGGTGAAATCCAAATGAGTTAAATTCATGAATTTCTTTGCCTGTAAACAAAATAGAGGAAACAAACACAAAATTAATTATAATCAAATTGATATAAAAACTGCATAATCAATTACAATATATACAAAATGTATCATCAAACCTTCCAATTCTCATCTAAGGAATTCTCTAAATGCATAATTGTGCTCTCAGTCATGTCAAGGAAAGCTAATTCAGCCGGAAGAAATCCAAATGGGATTGACTGCAAAGAACAGTTATTCCACCCCAAACATCGTATATTGTTTGGCAAACTGGGCAATTTTGTGAAGCATTCCTTTTGAATTACCAATATTCTGAGATTTGTAAATTGTAAGAGATTCAAGGCTTCCTCTTCTTTCCCATCAAAATCAAAGAGTATACCTTCAACACTCTCTGGGTTCTAACAAATTACACAATCCAAACACTGCTTTAGTTCAAATATTTTAGAAATGTAACACAATAAGTATTATTATCTAATCGAACATCTAATTCTAAAACATTCCTCCTTCAAAAGTCATTCTTTTATACTTTTACTTTATTTTTTTAATGTAATTAATAACTATCTACCACATTAAATTTGATTTCATTTCTTATAATTTATTTGAAATATTAATTAAGATTATTTTGTTATAAATTCAATAAAGTGAATTATTTGCATTTGATTAAGAAATGTAATATTCATGCATGAAAGATGATTTAGGTTCTGTTTTTTTGAAAGAAAATAATTCGATCAAGGAAAATGATCGATTGAAAATGACTTCTTATTAATCGGAAAATAACTCATTTAAGTAATTTGTTTTATGACAATATGATTTCTTCCCTTAAAACAAGAAAATATCTTTTACATTTTCCCTCGCTTACATATAATATTGAAAATTATACATTTTTTTTAATTTTTTCAAATTTATTATGAAAAATTATTTTGTTAATATATCTTTAATGTATTAACATTTTATGTATATAAATTTCAAATATTCTTTGAATAATTTTTGATATATTTATCAAATATTAGAAAATCAATTGTGAAAATTATTTTTTTATAAATGAATGTATTATCAAAAAATTTATGTTCCATACATAACCTTAATTTTCTTAACAGAACTTGTGTTACAAAAAATTAGTATTGGATATGATAAATGCAAAATGAATTCATTTTTATTTTAAGGTTATTTAAAAAAATAATAAACAGAAAATTATTTTAAGGTGATTTAAATAAAAAATATCACATTAATTGACAAAAACTTTTATAATCAATCGCTACAATCAGAAAATAATAAATCAGAAATTTCATTGATAATTAAAAAATGTATCTTCTTACCTTAACTCTTGAAAACACTTTAGGAATCTCTTCTCGCTTTCGGATGCACAAACGAGAAGCTTCTTTAAGAGCAATTTGAGCAGCCATTTCTACTAACAAGTCATGCATATCCAATCTTTCTCCCACTTCTCTAGAACTATGAACATATACTAGAGATTTCTCAATGAGTCTCTCAATAACAATATTGGCGCTAAAGCCGCAAGCATCCATACACTTTTCAATTTCGCTTCTAAATCCTCCTTTAAAAAAAAGGACAATATCAAGGAATATGGCTATTTCTTCACTATCTAGACTATCATAGCTTATTTTTAGTACTTTAATAATATCATTCTTTGGACATATCTTTAATTTCTTCAACTCATTTTCCCACGCTAATACACTTCTTCCTTTAAGAAATGATCCCAATACTTTTAGAGCTAATAAGGATGACCTCTTGTATATTCAACTACATCACTAGAAATGTCTTTGTAAACTTCACTAGGTTGGTCTTTCTTAAATGCATGCCAGCTTAGAAGTCTCATAGCTTCATCATTCGGCAGTCCTATTACCTTATGTACTATTGTGCATTCATGATACTTCAACAAATGCAAATCTCTTGTAGTGATAATAATTCTACTTCTTACACCAAACCACTCTAACTTACCAGCTAGATTCTCCAGTTGGTCAGTACAGTCCACATCATCAATTACAACAAACACCTTCTTGCTACTTACTCTGTGTTTTATCAATTCCCTGCCTTTCATAACATTTCCCGTGAAGTCCATTCGATCTCCCAAAATTTGATAAAGAAGGTCTTCTTGCATTTTAGCAAGACCATATCTATTTGAATTTTCTCTAACATTTAGAAGGAAACAACTACTTTCAAACCCAAAGTGTCTGGCACATTTACTGTAAAGAACATTAGCCAGGGTTGTTTTGCCTATTCCACCCATTCCATGAAGGCCTAGCACGCGAACATCGTTTGAATCGAAACTCAACTTTTCAACGATATCATCTATATGAGAAGCTAATCCAACATGGTGTTCTGTGACATTTGATGAGATGCTATCGATTTGTTTCACCACCATCTTGGTAATGCTCTGGATTGTAGTAGACTCGTGATTCCTTTAAAAATTCAAGGAATAACAAACAAAATAAACTGAATCATGAGGATTAGATGCAAGAGAAGGATAATTTTGTTAAAGTTCACGGGACTATGCACACTTGTGTCTGACTTATGGATAATATAAGTTGTAAACCCTCTTAACACAAAATCAATTAGTTTATATAAGACTCGCAATTCATATCATTATAAATGAGTTAATATACTTATTTCATATGATAACATTCTCAATACATTCTAACTAATTTCATATGTCCACGTAAGAATGTGAATTCCTACGGGTCCTGATGAACAATAATTATGATTTAGATATTCATGTATAACAAGAAAAAAAAATTATGGATGTATTTTAATCAAAATAATCATATAATCCTTATTAGAAAATAAAAATGAAAATGAAAAAAAAAAGTTCTTTAAAAACCACATGGCAATAGACATTGTTGTTACCCGTCCTTTAAGTGAAAACCAGACAATCTGGCAACTTCGGTTAGTGCGGACCTCCACTTCTGCACCGTTTCCATATTTGATGTAACTTCCTCATTGTTAATTCTCTGTCTCTTCATTGGCTGAGAATTACTGAAATTCAAATTGAATAGCACGTAGGCATTAACCGAATGCATCACGCGAGCAAAATAAGTTTTCATGTTCACATATAGCTATCTGAACTGTTTCTTTTATTCTGATATCCAACAAAATGCTACCAAATTCCAAAGTCTATTAGGATACTACAACTATTACTTAAAAGCATTTCATAAATATTTCAACTTCACTTTTCTATGGCCTTACCTGTCTGAAACGAACAGATCTTCAAGTTTGGCGAATTCTTGGCCAAAACTCCCTTTCTGTTTTTTCACATCAGTTGGGTCCACGTGGTAAAATACTGGAATGACTTCCTGCCCTTTAGACCTTCTACATTCAAGAATCTTTGTAAGCTCATCTAAGCAAAAGGACGACGATGCATAGTTTTCAGACAAAACAACGATTGAAATTCTAGATTCTTCGATGATTTTAAGAAGTTGAGAGGCGATGACTTCTCCTCTATTAAGCTTATCGTCAATGAAAACATTGATTCCTTTGCTCTTGAGTTCATGGTGAAGATGGCCAGTGAAGGTGTTGCGGGTGTCTGGGCCTCTGAAACTCAAGAACACATCATGATTCCATCTTTTTTCACTTCCCGAAGAAGAAGCCATTGGAGATGTTTGAGAAATGAGATACAGTGCAGGTAAAAAGTGTTGATGCGTTTTTAAGAAATCGAGAGATATAAAATGCATACAAGTAAAAGGAGAAATATATAGGGCTTAGACTGAGACAATTCAGCGTTGTTAGTGTTTGTAGAAAACGCGTCAAATGAAACTTTGACGTAAATGCTAAGAAATTTCCATGGCAACTTCACTTTCTTCCTATTTTCGCTTTGACTTCCAAGAGCTTTCAGTGAAGACATTGTTTTAATATAATATCTACACGGTGAGGGACCACTAAAGAGTAAAGATGTTTGAGAAGTGACATCAAATGCTGAGAGACAATTCAGTGTTGTTAGTCTTTGTAGAAAACGCGTCAAATGAAACTTTCACGTAAATGCTAAGAAATTGCCATGGCAACTTCACTTTCTTCCTACACGGTAAGGGACCACTAAAGAGTAAAGATGTTTGAGAAGTGACATCAAATGCCAAAGATGTTTGAGAAGTGACATCAAATGCTGAGAGACAATGAAGGGGTTAAATAACGAATAAAAAGTTATATTAATAATTTTATTATTATTGTCATCAATAACAAAAATCGCCGTAAAAAATCCATTGCTTTCAGTGTATACAATTTGAATTAATAATAATTTAACTATCAAGTGAATAAAAAATATTAAATATTTAATTATTGTCATTTATATAAAAATATTAAAAATAAAATAACACAATAAACGATAAAGCAATATTGCACTTTTTTAGATTTTTTTTGTATTTTTAAATTATTTTAATCAACTAAATTAATTGTCAACACACTCTTAACTTTCGTTATTTTCCAATAATCACTAACTTTCAGTTTTAACATAAAGAAAGTATGTCCATTAATGGAAAACTATTTTTATTTTTTTCTATCTAATTTTGTTAGTTTTTATTTTAAAAAAATAATGAAAAGTTAGGTGTGTTCATTAACAGAAAATTATTTTCAGTTTTTTTATCTATAATTTTTTTAGTTTTCTATTTCTAAGAATATTATGGAAATTTGAGAAAATATGTTCAAAATTTGTCACTTTTCTATTGTCATTAATAAAGAATTATTTTTATTTTTCTCTCTCTAATTTTGTTAGTTTTTTATTTCTAAGAAAATTATGAAAAGTTGAAATATTCGCTAATTTAGTTGCCATTTTTTATTTCAGAATACTGAATTTTTTTGTTCAAATTCAATCAATTTTATAAAAATTTTGTACGCAAAATATGAAAAATATGTTCAATCTTACGATGTTTTCCACTAATTTTTCATACTTAAATTGAAAAAAAAAATCTCAATTTTAGATTACAAACTGATAAAATTCTTATTTTTCATTTTGGACAATACGTTTCTAAAACTCAAAAAGTAGTGAAGATTAATTGTAGTTTCACCAATAAAATCTAAAAACAAAAAATCAGAAATCGAGATTTGTTCTTTTGGGTTTTTTCCATGAACAGTAGGGCAAAATGTAGAAATTCTCATGTTGTGTTGAAAATGTTCAAAATTCCCAATTTGTGGTGAAAATGAGTTGGTCAAACACGAGTCCGAGCAAACGTGGCGCGGAACATGGCTTTTCCGCGCCACGTCAGGTTGGAGTATCTGAATCCGTGCCAGCGTGGTGCGGAGTAGGCGATTCCGCTCCACGTGGTCGCGGAAAAGCCTATTCCGCGCCAGAGTGGCGCGGATTCAGGCTGACACCCCTTGCTCTTGCAGGTCTGTCGGCTGCAGTTGTGTTCACGCGTGAAAATGAACAATGAAGTGCAGGTTAGCTGGTTTTTGTCGGTTTGGACGAGAAATGTGCATAAATTGCCCCCTTTGCATGTATTTTTAATTCACTCATCTGTTCTCTTCCATAGTTTGAGTTCCTTGCTGCATTCTTCATTTTCAAAGAGGTGACGGTAGCATTTGTTCATACAACTGAAATTTGTGCAGACACAACTTAGTGTCATCTTCAAAAGGTATGTTTTCATCTTTGTTGTTAAATACGTATTTGATTTTAATAATGTTATTTAATTTATTTTCTTAGAAATCGCAGTATTTTGTACTGAACATGTTATGCTTATTCTTTGTATAATTGTTAAACTGTGAAGAAATTTAGACTTTTTAATATATAGTGTAAATGTTATATTTTTTGTGATTCGTAGTTAGTAATAATTTTTTAAAAACTGTAAGTTAGAAGTATGCAGGAGTTTGACATAGTGTAGATATATATTATCTTTTATGCAGAAAGTGCAGCTTTATAAAAATGATATTATATGTGTTTGTTTAAAAATATAAAAAATGTAGTTATATAGTTTTATTAAATAATTATGTGAAATTAATTGTTGAAAGATTGTTGTAAATATGAAAAAATAGGTTAGATTAAATAAAAGAAAAAATTATATTTTTGTTAATGTAAGTATTTTAAATTTATTGTCTAACTATAGAGTAATTAAACTTGGTTGGCTAGATTGAGAAAATATCAAAATGGGGTCATCTTTGGCGATTTACTGGGGAGGGAATATTGTGAAAGGACATGACGGGTATGGGTATGTCGGTGGGATGTGCAGAACTGTGGAATTGGATAGGCAGTTGTTATATTATGGCGTATTACTGGGCATTGTTAGGGACACAGTTGGACCCAACGTCGTTGTTCATGCAATAAATTTTAGAAATCCAATGTGGACTAGCGATGGGAGACTTGTATTTGGGTTGGTGCAAATTTGGAACAACGCTACATTGAAAAATATGTTTGTAAGGATGAGACAATTTCAACATTTGCAATTTATAGGTGTATGCCAACACATGGACAAACAAACTTTGAGGCTGGAGGATGTAGCGACTTATTGCGATCATTTGGAGCTTGTTTTACGTTAGAAGAAAATGTCCAAATTGAAGAGCAACAAATGTCGGAGGAAGATGGTGATGAGTACAGGCAAGATTGTGGTGAGAATGAGGAACACGACAGTGAGGAAGAAGAAGATGAGGACTAGAGTTGTCCATCTTCTCCGACAGACCGGCTTCTACGGCTTAGCTCGCATTGGGTTCATTACTCTCGACGATCATTTGATTACCGCTTTAGTTGAGCGCTGGCGTCCGGAGACGCACACATTTCACATGGCTGAGGGTGAGTGCACGATTACCCTACAAGATGTCGCTATACAGACAGGCTTATGCATTGACGGCGAACCATTAATCGAACGTGTCTCTTACAGAATTTCTGACATGTGTTAGAATCTGCTAGGTCGAGTTCCACCAGAGGGGGCACTTAAAGGTAATTTACTTCGAACAAATTGGTTGGTGAATGCATTCCCTAATCCAGCCCCTGATGCACCAGAGCAAGAAATACTATATTATATACATCTACTCTACAAAAGATACAAGAAGAGTCACACTGCATTTGCTACCATATCTCGATGATTTTGACGAGATAGCGCAGTACAGTTGGGGTTCAGCGTGTTTAGCACATTTGTACAAAGAGTTGTGCTTGGCATGTCGATTCCCACTGGCGTCCCAGATAGTGGGCCCGTTATTTTTGCTACAAGTTTGGGCATGGGATCGGTTCCCATTTATTGCTCCGTCGATTGTAGGCATTGGTGTGCCTTATGACTCACCACTTGCAAGAAGGTAGAATCAACATTTTATATTTTTATTCTAACTATTTATTCAACCGTTATTTTTAACATAAATTTTTTTCAGGTGGTACCAAGACATAAGCAACACTCAAATTCCATCACATACGCTTCTTCATATACGGCGTGCCCTCGATATAGCAAAATAAGATGATGTAAGCATATTTTTTCAAATTTTAACCAATGTATATTCATGTATGTGTATTAACCATTATTTTCAATTTTTACAGATTATTTGGGAGCCTTACGACAACTACATTCTAAATAACCTCCCAGATTATTGTCTTAATGGTTGAGAAATATGGACAGCTCTAGTACTTATTATTTGTGTATACATTGTTGAGTGGCACCCAGCTGACAGAGTCATGAGACAGTTCGGCTTCTTCCTGCAAATCCCAAATGATCTGAAAAATATTGAGAAGCTTCATGAGGTGGACTTACGTAGTCAGCACCTTGTTTGGGCTGAATTTCATGCTCCCTGGATTCATTTGTGGCGCGATCGTGCTCAATATATACAGCGAGGTCGTTCAGCACCCTCGACCATACCATTTCACAGTCGTTATATAGAATGGTATCGCCGAATTACCCGACGTTGGATCGGATTGCCTGGGGCTTCAGTAGGAGCGACAGTAAGTGTATTATTTTTTCATTACATTCTTGCACATAAAAAATTGCATTTACTAATCATATATTTTTTTAAATCATTTCAACAGGATGATGCGATTGAGCACATAACGAGAGCTAGAAATGTTGACGATGTCCGTCGCATTGCACATACAGCTCAATTGGCACGAGGAGATTCAAGGCGTGCAACGGTTTAGCCTCTTCACGATTCTCAGGAAGAAAATGTAGAGTACCCTGATGTTCCTCAGGTTCAGTCGGGTAGGCGTCGTGAGCGTAGGCGGCATGCTCATGTCCCAATACCAACCCTGTCGCAGTGTGATCCAGTGCCACCTCCTCCCTCTTTTCATCAGTTTGGAGTATCAACTACCTTTGATGATGCAAGTCCATCACAACGTGCATCATCTTCTTATCACTATTCTACTCCAAACTTTTCGATGGGCATAGGACCCTTCCAGAATGTCCCGCATCAACAATCTCAGTATTTTCATCCGACATTTGGTGGACCTAGCTCTTCGGCATCACACCCGTACCCAACTTGGGAATCAGTCCCGCCTACACAATTTCTGGGCTCTATGAGGCCGCCACAACATTTTCAGCCGTCCGACTCTTCTCATCGACAGTCTTTCGACTTTTTTCTTACGGCTATGCACGCACCTCCTTCATCTGCCAGTCAACAATATGAAATCGCCACTCAAGATCTTGAGCAGGATTTACACCAGTCTCTTCGCCAACCAGATCCAGAACATATTCAAATGGACACTACTCGTCAACACCGGCATGATACTGGTCTTAGAACAATAGTCCGCAGATCTCGACGTCACGATGACGTGTAGAATTATAATTGTTAAGAACTAATTTTTCATGACAATTAATAATATTTATTCTTATCTTTAATTATATGATCAAAATTTTATTTTATTTAATTAATAATTTAATATATTTTATACATAAATTAAATTTTCCAATAAAAATATATTTATTTATTTTTATATTTTTAATTTTGTAATTATTTCATTTTTTTAAAATTTATTACAAAATTAATTTATCATTTTATTACACTTAACCACACAACTTCATTCTTCCATATTATTACCCAATTATTACAATCATTTTTATAATCATTTCATAATCATTTATTTTATTTTATTTTTTTATTAATGACAAGTGACATTCCAAAGCCAATGTCACTTGACATGACAAAAACCACCCTAACTTGGGAAATAATTTTCAAACCACCACAAAATGGGAATTTAAAAAAAATAAACTATTATTTGAGAATTATTTTTTTTTTACTCTTTGACGGGAAAATGCCCTGTTCTTTTCTAATCTCCTTCCAACGTTCAAGTTATTATTGAGGATTTTACGGGACTTTTTTTTTATCCCTTATAAGGTATATTACTACTGTTGAACAAAAAAGTAAAAAAAGTAGTTGTACCATTTAAAATTCTTCTTTTTCATTTTGGACAATACGTTTCTAAAACTCGAAAAATAGTGAAGATTAATTGTAGTTTCACGTATAAAATCTAAAAAAAAAAATCAAAAATTCGAGAGTTGTTCTTTTCTAATTTCCAAAATATGTTTCACCAGTTCCTGACATATAGAAATAAGTGTGTTAATAATCAGTTCACTTTGATTAAAATAATTTAAAATTATAAAAATTTATAAAAATTTAATATTATTTTGTAGTTTGTTTTGATATTTTTTAAATATATATTCATAGATGCACAATAATTAAAAATATTTAATATTTTTTATTCACTTGATAGTTAAAATTATTAGTTAATTCAAATTGTACATGTCATTACTCAAGCATCTTTATTGTTTAGTTTTTTTTGTTACAAAATTTTATGTAAGCGGTTGGGCTAGCATGCGGGTTAAGGGCAGGGAGCATTCTTTCGAGTAGCCTGGCGAACCAGCAGATCAGCGGACCTGTATGTCTCTCAAAGTGCCGCTACGGTTCTAAGATTCGAACCGCTTACTCTTAGTGTGAGAGTTGAATCCTTAACCGCTGAACTCATAAACGATAGATATCTTTATTGTTTAGTGATTCCTCAACGTGTAGATAGTAAAAAGATGTCTCCACCGAAAGCTCTTGGAAATCAAAAAGAAGTCTTCGGGAAAGTAAAGTTCTTACAAATAATTATGTCGAATATATAGGGACCCATCAGATTGATAATTGTGTATAATAGGAAGAAAGTGAGTTGTGGAGGGTTAAACCCATTAATAGCCCCTCAATTTAGGTTTATTATCCTTCTAGCCCTTTCAACTAATTTTGTATGTTGTTAGCCCTTTTAACTTCTAAAATTGATGCATTTAAAAACAAAAGTTAACACTGTTAGTTTTTTCCGTTAGTTTGATAAAAAATAACATATTTTGTATCCTTTCAACCCCTTAAACTACTAAATACATAATATTTAACCAAAAATTATGATATTATGATGAATTAATAATATAAGTAAAATATTAATTGTTATAAATTTAAACTAGATTCTATAAAACTATAGAATCAAAATATTTTAGATAAATTTTAAATCATAACACCATCTAGCGGTAAACATGGTTCGATTAGAGCCAATTTTTTAATTAAAGTGTTAACTGTCCAAATCGATCGGTTCGATTAGCCACCGGTTCGATGCGAAAAAATCCAATATTTTTTGCTGAAAAATTTATGATGAATTTCGTCGAAAACTTTAGACGAAATTTGTCAATTTGCGACGAAATTCGTTTGATTTTTTTGTATTTAGAATATTTTTATGGATGAAAAAGACTGAATATTTTTTTTGCTGGTGTCAAAAATTTCTGACGAAATTCATCATAAAATCATCATATTTTTTAAAATCAAACTTAATATTAGAACTAAAAAAACGAATTTCGTCACAAATTTCTATTAGATTTGTGTCTGAAAGTTTCAACAAAATTCGTCGAAAATTTTCCCGCAAAAATATTGAATTTTTTTTGCACCAAATCGACGATTAATTAAACAGATCAATTTGGACAGTTAACAGTTCAATTAAAAAATTGATTTGAATCAAAACATGTTGACCGCTAGATGATGTTATGATTTAAAATATGTCTGAAATATTTAAATTCTTCATTTTTATAGAATCTAGCTCAAATTTACAACTATTAATGTTTTGAACAATATTATTAATTCATTAGAATGTATAATTTTTTGTTAAATATTATGTATTTATAAGTTTAGGGGTTAAAAGGATACAAAATATGTTTTTTTTTACCAAACTAACGGAAAAAACTAACGGCGTTAACTTTTGTATTTAAATACAATGATTTTAGAAGTTAAAGGGGCTGAGAGGATACAAAATTATTTGAAGGGGCTAGAGGGATAATGAGTCTAAATTGAGGGGGTTATTTATGGGTTTAGCTAGTTGCAGAGAATCTCATTTCTCAAAGAGTTGCATATACATAGTCATGTCATGGATATTTATGACATGTTAATTGTCTAAAATACCAATGTAGAGTTTCAATACAAGAGATCATTAAAATAATTTATAGGAATATTAGTCAATATTCACTACTTATTTACAAAAATATCATTACATAGATATCAATGACATTATTGTTTATCATTTTTTTCTCTCAAACATCTCCAATGGCTTCTTCTTCGGGAAGTGAAAACAGATGGAATCATGATGTATTCTTGAGTTTTAGTGGATTGGACACCCGAAACACCTTCACTGGCCATCTTTACCATGAACTGAAGAGCAAAGGAATCAACGTTTTCATCGACAATAAGCTTAAGAGAGGAGAAGTCATCACCTCTCAACTTCTAGGGTCATTGAAGAATCTAGAATCTCAATTGCTATTCTATCTGAAAACTATGCATCGTCGTCCTTTTGTTTAGATGAGTTGACGAAAATGCTTGAGTGTAGAGAGTCTAGAGGACAGAAAGTCATCCCAGTATTTTACCATATGGATCCAACTGATGTGGAAGAACAGAAAGGGACTTTTGGAAAAGAATTTGCCAAACTTGAAGCTCAATTCATTTCAACCAGGGCATTCAGTTTATTGAGGTAAGGCCACAATAAAAGTATAAATCTAATGGATTAACGCTTCAGCTCGTGAAATATTTTTGAAATGCTTTTAAGTAAAAGTAAACTCATAGATTGAGGAATTGGGCGCATTTTTGTATATGCTAATGCCAACATTCAATTTGAATTTCAGATTTTTGCTGCCATTGAAGAGAAAGAGGATTAACGATGAGGAAGTTGCATCAAATATGTAAATGGTACAAAAGTGGAATTCTGCACTAACCGAGGTTGCCAGATTGTCTGGTTGGCACTTAGAAGACGGGTAAAAGCTTATATTGCTATGTGTTTTTAAAAAAAAAAAAGGTGTGGTATGAGTGGTTTAGCATGCTCTCCTCTTGAGGATTGTCGAGCGCGGTATGCGGATGCCTCTTCCAATCCCAATTTTTTATATACATAAGTCGGAGCTCGGATTCGAACTCTAGACATTGCTTAAGTGAAGCTAGTGCCCTTTACCACTAGACCAAGTAGAGATTGACGTGGTTTTTGCCATCTCTAATAAGTCAAAATTTTGATCCCAATTTTAAATTTAAGATTGCTATAATTAATTTTACTCTAATATATAATCTAAATTTAATCACTAAATAAAATATTCTCACAATATTTCATACTATTATTATTATTATTTTAAAAATTTGTATTATATATTTTATATGTT
>CANYCX010688760.1:0-16019 GCA_948193385.1 Breynia disticha f. nivosa
CCGATCCCATAACCTAACTTCCACAACATTTATGCCAATGTTTCCATATCACATTCCAACATTATTACTCATGAATTCAACATTAATTAACATTGAATTAGACCTTATTCAACACCTAAACATACCTCATATCATCCTTTATAATTTCATTCAAAAATAGAACTTTTGTTACTTTGGTTTTCAACCACCTTTAAACAACTTCCTTCGCACATGCAAGGAATCAAATCTCACACACACATATTTCATTTTCAATCAAAATCATTATTTTCAAATTAAATTGGACAAATTTTTGGGGCGTTAGAACTACCACTTATATGTTACTAAATAATTTTAATCTTAGCATACTTCAATAAATTAATCAATTTTTTTTGTAGTTATACTCTCAATTATAATTTAATTAAATATATTTTGAATATTTAAAAGAAATATATGAGAATTCTACATAATTGTATCAAAAAATTGGTTAAAAAATTAGAGGGTCATGCTCAATTTTTAGCATAAAATGGGTGATTTAAACTTTAGAGGTTATATTTTGGTTAGACCTATTTGGATGTACTTTATATAAAAATAAAACAAGCAAGTTGGTCGATTGTAGTTGGATTAATATATTGTGAATTGTTGTCGCAAAAAACTCATCTGTCATTGTCTTTAATAGCAATCGGCTCTCAATTAAAAAAGCAATTTGCATAAAATCTTTCTTTTAAAAAATAAAAAACTGTCATTATCTTTAATAGCAATCATCTTCTCCAATACACCTATCTCTCTTTCTCTCTCTCTCTCTCCACATTCATAAACAATCCTCAATCTCTAGAGCTCTTATGACTACCACCACTCAAAAGCAAAAATCGTTGTTATTTATGGCTATCCTCCAAAGCTCTTCTCTATTTCTTTATTTCTGCAACAAGGACCACTCGACCACGGCTGGGGGCACCATAAGATGAAATCCTTTATAACAAGGGTTCTGCCCCATCCTAGGTCTGCCAATACATACATGTATGTATGTATGTATGTATGTATAAGTTCCTCCATGGTATTCAAAAGTTCTTCCTGGTCAGGTGTGTAAATTGAAATGATTCTTATATGGTTTAAAGTAAACATCCAGGGAATGAAATTCTGAGTTTTGTAAGAAATTGCAATAGTATGCATGGGTTCCATCAATCTAGCCATGATTACTTCTTGTTTACTAAATGCGGAATCATAGGTCATTGTTTGTTAGAGCATCTCTAGTGGGGGGTTTAATGCCCCCCACGTAGGATGATTTAATGCCACCTCTCCCATAAAGGGAGGGGTTTCTTCGTTAAACGTTTCACAAATGTGAAACGTTTAATTTCTTATTTTTTGGGCCCCACACACTAAAAGTGTGTTATTAAGTTACTATTTTATGAAATAAATAAAATATGACGGATCCCACAACAAAGTTGAATGAATGGTTTATGAGTAGGAAAAAAAAGTTTAATAGATGAGGTGTTAGTGAAATGCTGATGTGACATGTCAATCAACCTCTTGAAGAGTATAACGAGTAGGGTTCAATGATATTACTGATCGTAAAGCTTTCTTGCATTTTGCTTTTACTATTAAGGACATGGGTTCAGTGGCTTAGAGCATCACTAGTAGGGGTTTATATCCCCCACGTCATCTGTTTAATGGCCACCTCTCCCATAAAAGGAGAGGGGCCATTGTTAAACGTTTAACAAATGTGAAACGTTTAACATGTGAGCTCCATATGTTGTGGAACCCACTTAAAGTAATTTTAAAATTTTTAATATTATATTTTTTTTATTTTTTTTGAAAAATTATATTTTATAATATAAATAACCTTATTATTATTCATACTTAACATTTTATATCTTTAATTTTTCATTCTATGTTTTTTTTGTTATTTATGTATTTTATTATTAAATATAATTTATTTATTTCATTATTTTTTTATAATATATATTAACTCTATATTTATATTAAAAAATAAAAGAAAATATTTAACCCAAATAATTAGTAAAAAAATTCAAACATCATAATATTTTATTATTTATATTAAATAATGAATGATGTATGACAGGTCTCATAGCAAGGTTTAATGAAAGGTTTATGAGTAGGGAGAAAAAGTTTAATTGATGATGTGTTAGTGAAATGCCGATGTGGCATATCCATCAACCTTTTGAAGAGTATAACGACTAGAGATGCCCTTATTTTCTCGGGGTTGAAGTTTCACATTATGTTTAGGGGACCTATCACGAAAAAAAAATATACACTTTATATGCATGTTGTGTGTGGTTTAACTGGGACAAAGATGACATCTTTTCCTGATCCGTAAAACTACAGTAGGTTGATGGGCATTGCATCTGAATTTTACTTGACATGACATCAACCATGCTATTAGCCATCTTAGTCAATTTGTCAATTCTCCTGATAAACAACATTGAGACAGAGCTCTATGTTCTCAGGTATCTCAAAAGCACACTTCACCATAGTTTTTCTTTATTCTTCTATTGGTGGTTCTTATTTGATAACTTACTATGATGTTGATTGGGTCAAGTGCCCTGTTTCTAAAAAATGAATTGTAGGTTGTTGTATTTTTAGGCTTCAATTTGATTTACTAGAAGAGTAAGAAACAATTTATCATTTCTTGTTCATATGCGAGGTTGGATATCATAGCCTAACTAGTACTGTTTGTAAAGCTTTATGGTTATCTTATCAAGGATTTCTGAGTTCATTTGACTCCACCTAATCTCCTTTGGTGTGATAAACAAATTGTTATTCACATTGTTACTAATTTAGTTTTTCATGAACAACTAAGCACATTGAAATTGATTGTTATTTCATTTGTTGTTATTTTAAGGCTAGTTTTGTGACTTCATAGTATTATCCATCCACTGTACAACTTTTTGATATATTTACCAAGTTTCTCTCTTTATCTACTTTATTTCAATTATAAACAAGGTAAACTTGTTACCTAGTTCAACTTAGGTGGCTATTGGAATATGAACATTATAGACTAATTGACCGAACCAAAAAAATTGACCGAAGAATCAATTCTAACTGAATCGATACAAAAATTGATATAAAAACCGATGTTAAATGGATAGATATAAATATGAAATTTTAAAAATCGATTTGAACGGTTTGATTACAGTTTGACTAGCCAAATTAATCTGAACCGAACCAATATATATATATATATATATATATATATGCATTTAACTAATAGAATGCAGCAGAAAAAGATATTTCTCAAAACAATGTGAATCAAAAAATTATTACCTTTTTAGGGTGAATTTGAAGTACACTCCAAGATGAAGTTGCCAACTGCAACTAATTCTTTTTGTCCAAAGCATGCAATTGCGAACAAGCACCACTTTTTCTGACACAATCTCTTGTCTGCAACATTTAATTTTGGACAATAACAATACCTCAAAATTATCGCACTCATTATTAGTGATGTAATTAGATCAAGTTTTCACAAAAGTTATCTTATTTGAACTTGTTTAGAAAAATTATCACCCATATTTTTTTATATTTAACTATTAAATATATATTTATATATTCATAGGTTATTAAGATTACATACTCTCTTTTATATAAGCGGGTTCATGTTTAAGATAGTCGACGGATAAATTCAAACCCGTGACGAATAGTAATTTTAATACCCGTATACATGAATAACATATTATAGAGCACCCACTTCACTCCGTGCTCACTACAACATACACATTATTTTGTATTTGAATATTTCAATATTATTTACTATTAAATAAAATTGTTATTTTTATGATAATATTTTTATTTTTTTATATTAATTACATCAAATTTTAATACATTTTTCTCATATTTTTTCTTCAATTTTTATACAATAATACTTTTATTATTATTATTATTATTATTATTATTATTATTATATTTCATAGTAACTTTTAATTATTAATAACATCATATATTATCTAATTATTACACATATTTTTCTCATTTTCAATAACAATCAATACATAGATATTAATTTTTATTTTTCTTCTCAAAACACAAAATCAATAAAATTTTTATAAAAATATTTTTTATATTTTTAATTTTTATTGCCACTTTAATTTATTTAAGAGATTATAATTCTTGAGTTGGTGACAAAATTAAATTAATTTTTCCGTGAATCTGATAAAATCGAGATTTTTTTCCTGTCATCCACACCTGTATTTATGCCTCCTCAGGACATACAACGTAACAATACACTCCATCAACAAGGGTCGACTCATATTTCGTTGGATACTGAACGTTGTTAACAACGACACGATGCTGGTCTTCGGATAGTTGTACGAAGAAATCAGCTATATTACAGTAGTCTATCTCCATAGATTTGTACAATTTTTTGTCATACTTAATATGTATATTTTTTTATATTTATGTAATATTTATTTATTATTATTAAATATTTTTATTTTTTAACAACTCCTCATATATAATTATTTATTTTTTACTCACTTTATAAATTTTTTTAAACATTATTATTATCATATAATTATACATTTATCATTTTTAATATCACCTATTAATCAATTATAAGTAAATTATTAAATTGATTGTGACATGTCTACAAATTTAATTTTTGGACTAACAATAATTATGAAATTATTATCTAATAATTATGATCCCCTAATGATTGGTTGGACAAAAATGGGGCGACAGGTGGATGTGATGTGATTTGTGGACTACAAAAATTCATCCTAAAATAGTATTTATTTTCTATTTCACCCTAAACATGTAAATATTTTTTAAATCACTCTAAATTAGTAATATTTTTTTAAAAACCCTAATTTGATAAGAAATCATATATATATATATATATATATATTAAAATCAACAAAAGCTAACTTAGATACAATGTATATGTTATTTTGTAATAATTATGATATGTTAGATTTAATAAGTGCAAATTTTAAATAAATTATTTTATTGAATTTATAACAAAATCGATTAAACCGATCCGATAGTTAACTGAACCAAATTATTTACACAAGAGACGGTTCAACTATAAATTTCATAAAAAAAATCAAATTCATCGGTTCGATTAGCAATTTGATTAAAAAACTGACCCAAACTGAACTATGTGCACCCATACTTGTATATATTTTCATAGCAGTAAATAATGGTGTTAGAACTATCGAGTTTGCTAAGAGGAAATGTTCAATTCAAGACATTCCTAAAATCTGAAGAATTAATTAACCTGAAAGACTGAAATCAATGTGAATGAAATTTTACTGATATTTGGAACTGCTGCAGAGTGAAGTCATTTCTATGATTAACTATAAAATTTGTACTTATTAAATCATGTGAAAGAAGGCTTGCCGAAGCAAATTGAAACACTACAGAACAGGTTTGCAATGGGAGAAGAATTAATGCACCAACGATGGCCAAGTACATGACTGAGAAAGCCCTTAAATCGCAACATTAAGACAGATTCAAGAGAAATATTAGATTTCAATCTAGAATACACTTCTTCAAATTCCCTCTGCAACACACAGCAGCAATGGCAGTGTTCTCTGTAGTATTATGAGCTCATCGTCAAGCAGTCAAAGAAGCATTGCTAAGAAATCCAGATTCTTTCCAGATTAAAGAAGTGGGGTACAAGCAAAGATGACTCCAGTGCCGTTGTAGCATCACCAGAGAGATCATCCTCTTGTAAAATTTCAAGCAGGCAAGTCTTCAGATATGTTACAAGCAAAGATGACTCCATTGCCGTTGTAGCATCAGCTTCAGAGATATTGATTCTGACAGCCACACTTCTTTCACAAATGTGAATGCTTCCCTCGACTGATCAAAACCGGAAATGACCGAAGATGAACATGGAATGATGTCGCCACAAAGCATTGATGTTGCAGGAGTTTTGAACTGAAATGGATGTAAATGAAAAAGAAGGCAGTAAGGATGATACTTTGGATGTCCACCAATAATCCTATACACAATAGAATTGGTCCAAACCCATAACTAACGTAAGATAGAAAAAGTCATTAACTCCCCAAAAGAACACCCATATCTACGACCTCAAATATCTCCATCTGATGACACGTGCTCACTTTGCATGTCTTCAAAGCCCCATCTGTCCTCAACAATCTAACGTTTACTTTAGTTCTTATAATCGTTTTTCTTTAAACGACACCATTGTTATCTCTTCCATTTCATCAGACATGGCTGACCGTGATCGAACAACTCCACAAACTGCACCAAGACCAACGACAAACCCCACCACCTCCACATTCCTCAGCAAACTACAGTACCATACTCCCAGCTCCACCCAACTCGTAGCTTTCTTAGCCTTCATCATCTCTGGTGCAATGCTCCTGTGCCTTTCAGGCATTACACTCACTGTCTCAGTTCTTGGCCTCATATTTTTCTCTCCTTTGATAATCTTTTCAAGCCCTTTATGGGTTCCTTTGGCCTTTGTTCTCTTTGTAGCAGTTGCTGGGTTCTTATCGATTTGTGGAATCGGTTTGGCCACAATTGCTGGGTTTTTTTGGATTTATAGGTACTTTAGAGGGTTGCATCCACCTGGTTCGGATCGGGTTGATTATGCTCGGAGCAGGATTTATGATACAGCTAGTCATGTGAAGGATTATGCTAGGGAATATGGTGGATACTTGCAGACAAAAGTAAAAGATGCTGCTCCTGGTGCATGAGGATCGGCTTGAATTATCGGTTGATGATTCTTTCCGTTTTTGGTTCTTGCCAATTTTAGTGTTTTTTTAGTCTATTTGATGATTTGTTGTGTGAATTAAATCGTTTTCGAGATTATGCTAAACTTTGATTCGAGTATATGGTGGATACAGTATGAATTGAGTTCGGATATTTAGAACTTTCATTTGGTGAAAAATGTATTTTTAAGTAACATTAGGGACATTTTATCAAAAAAATAAAAGTGAACAAAATTGGAATTTTTATCAAACTAGTGGATCTTAAAAAAAATTACCACTTAAGTGTTTTTGAAAAAGTAATTACTGATTTGGGGTGAAAAAGTATTAAATCGAAACTCAGATTTGCGGATTAGTTCTTGTCACAACAAGACCAACTATCAAAATTGCGGACATCAAGCAAGTGTATCATATGGCTAAAAAAAAATTCCGTATTTTAGCTGTTGTCCGAAATCATGGGTTGCAGACTACGTGACGTGTCTCAGGTTGTCCAAAACCATGGGTTGTGGACTAGTCAGAGTCGCGCAGCCTTCACGTGCTGTTTGCAAGCCTTTGCAAGTGGGGTGCAGGACTCTGACTAGTCCGCAAACCATGGTTTCGAACAAGTACAGACTTGTCAAATAGTTCCCAAGCCATGGTTTCGGTAAACAACTGACATTTTTGTCACCTTGTGTCACATGCAAGCAACATGCTCGTTTATATATTTACTCTCATTTCAATTCACTCTGCTCACAATACACTTCTTTCACTCCTCTCAAGTGCAAATCCATTCGGTAACAAATCCTTGTTAAAAAAACAGCATAATTGCAACATAAATCAGCCCTTACTTTGCTCTTCAGCTTTTTCTGTATAAACTTTGGTTTAGCTCTTTCAATTTTATATATAAATATTCAAAATTCAAATATATTTGTATTGATTTTTTGAGGTAAGTAGTTGTTTTTTATCAATTTATATATATGTGTTTAAGTAAAATTTTTTTTATACATTATTGCAGGAAAATTGTGTGAGTTCAAATTTTTTTTTGGAGGAGGAAAAAATCTCAAATTTGTCTAAGGTGCCACATTGATATTTTTGTGAAGCAAATACTGAAATTAGATTTTAGTAGTACTTATTTTTTTATAATGTCAATTTCATTATTATAAGTAGATATTTTTAGAAATGTATACATATTTCAGAATTATTAAGTTATAGTTGTTTTAAAATTGAGTTGGTCATAATAGTTAAAATTAATTAAAAGTAAGTTTTAGTTGTAGAAATATTTTGAAATTGACATAAATAATTAATGAGCTTTACAAATAATGAAATATGTATGAAAAAAGAGTAGAAATATATATTTTTTATAATATACTTGAATAATTTTAACAAATAAAATTTATTTGTTGTGGTAATAAATAGATGACAAAATCATTAGCAATATTTTACAGAGGTCACATTGTGAGTGGAGAAAGTGGTGTTTATTTTGTTGGTGGAAGTTCAACTATTGTTCAATTAAGTGAAGAAGTGCAGTACTACAGTGTCTTACGTAGCATTATTAAGAATGTGGTTCATGAGAATGCAAGAATTACTAGAATTGTATTTAGAAATCCCATGGTATATATACATTGTAACATTTAGTTTGGACTGAATGAAACTAAAGATGATAGAAGTGTTGATAACATGTATAGAGTGATGAGACATTTTATATGCTTGTCATTCATTGAGTTGTTTGTGGACTATGATGCATTGGAGGTTGCACCGTCTCGAATGTTTGCTGGACAGTCGTCCAACTATTCTCAATATGAAAGGGGTAGCTGTAGCGAGTTGCTACTCTCAATGGGTGGGCCTGTTTTGGCAAATGTCCATTCGAGTAATTTAACGATTAATAAGGATGATGAGGAGCAATATAAATTTGCGGATGCACATGGTGGTTTGGATGAGGATGAGGATGTAAGTGCTGAATGGGAAGATGAAAAAGACGAGGAAGTGTGGTTCAACAGCGAAGATGACTCTGATGATGGACATGCATTATCTGAAAGTTGTGAAGTTAATTTGTATCAACAATTTCTGGAGAATGAACAGAGACCTGCAGATTATTCCGCTTACAACACTGTTGACATTAACTTAATGGCGAATGACCTACTATCCGTACATGCTAATGACAAAGTATGGTATCCAGACTTAGAGTTTATGGTTGGTATGGTTTTTCCATCAAGGGATTATGTTAAATTTGCAGTGAAGCTGTATTTAGTAAGAAGGAAGAGAGAATTCTGTTCTGAAGAAACAAAGCAGAATACATATGCAGTTCGATGTAATTACGATGGTTGTCAGTGGAGATTACGTGCAACACATAAAAAATTCTATTTTTGGACTATCATAAGATACACTTGCCCACATACGTGTGTAATTCCTACATATTGTGTAGGGCGAAGAAATATGGATTTTGAATTGATGTACAATTATGTCAAGGCGTTAGTTGAAAAACAACCGAATATCCTGATTGCTGCTTTGAGAAACTACTTGACAGAACGATTTGGTGTTGAGACTTTTTATAGAACTGTGTGGTTAGTGAGACAAAAGGCTATAAAAAATCAATTTGGAGATTGGGATGAGAGCTTCAATACGTTTTCCCATTCTTGAATGCAGCAACTTCCTTTAATGAGGGTTCCTTTTGTTATACTGAACATGAGGAGACTGTGTTGAATAATCGAGTACTCCCAAATATCCGTATTTTTCGAAGAATATTATGTGCATACAAACCTTGTATAAAAGCTTTCAAACAATATAGACTTGTTTTATGCATTGACGGCACTTTCACATACAAAAAGTACAAAATGTGTTTCCTTACTGCCAAAACAATTAATTGAGACAATCACATATTTCCTGTTGCTTTTGCTTTGGTCCATAAAGAAAGCAATGATAATCTGCGATATACAGTGGTGATGAGCATCCTACTCTTATGGAGGTTCGCATTATTATTGATCGACAAAAGGAAATTTTACATTCCATGTAATCTCCAATGTGGAGAGAAAATCCACACAGATTTTGCATTTGACACTTCGCAAACAATTTCAACACAGTTCAAGAATGAGAAGCTGAAGAATATCGTCGATAAACTTGGTATGTATCATAATTTTAACTAATTTTATGTTGAAATTCAATAAAATTTTTATTCAGAGCTTAAAAAAATTGTAGGGAGGGAGCCACAAAAGTGAAAGCTTGCGGAGACCGTAAAAACGTTAAATAAAGAAAATCGACCAGTGTTTGATTGGTTAAGACGCATCGAGAAGAAAAAAATGATCTTTAGCGCATGACGTTGGTCATAGACATGGTATAATGATCACAATTTTTGCAGAATCATACAATGCAATGCTTGAAAAATTACAATCTCTGCCAATAACTGCAATGATGAAGATGTTGTTTGACCAGTTGGTAGAATTATTCGACAAGAATAGGTTCAAAGTTTATGATGCAATAAATTTTGGGATTTGTACACTGATGTTTGCGCAAGAATTTTATAAAGGAGAATTGAAAAGTCTCATGGACACTGTGTTACTAACTATGACAGGGTGAACGGAATAATGTCGGTGCCAACTTCATATAATAACTACACTAGGAAGGGTAACAATGAGCAGATAGTTGAATTGAGAAAAAGAAAATGCACCTATGGAAAATTTTAGCAGAACAAGATTCCGTGTAGTCATGTCATGGCAGGATGCTTGATAAACAATATAGACTACAATTGATTCATTTCCCCTTATTTCATGTTACAGAAAAATCATGAAGTTTGGGCAACTTGATTTGTTCCACTTTCTGATCCTGCCTACTATCCAAACCTAGCATTTCCAAGAATAATCCCAGATCTAGAGTGGATGCGAGAGAAGGGTAGACCTCAATCAAGATGCATCGGGAATGAAATGGATTTGTGTCACAGGAATAATGTAATATTTTGTTCAAAGTGTGGAAAACCTTAACACAATAGAAGTACATATCCTAGAAACAATAGATGATTTTGTAATATGAATATTTATGTGAAATTGTACTATTTTTTTAAGTATTTTACTTGTTTTATTATTTTTTTATGATTAATATTTTCATACTCAAGTGTTTTAACTATTAAAGATGGATCGTCAACGTCAATACATTAACCCTGGCCACATTGATGGTAGCTTATTGCACTTGCAATCCGTGCATTGATCACAGGCAGTATGGTCTGACCTCGACGGGATAACTTAATTAATTTTAATATTTGTTTTTAATTTATTTCTTATCAGAGTATTTATAAAGTGTTCATTAAATTTTTTTAGGCTGTGACCACATCGCTTGATTATAGACATAGTACCACGACACGGTCGAGTGATCTAGAGCTAATGCATTATGGCGTCGTACATCCGTTACATCAGACAGGTTTCTACGGAGCAGCACACATTGAATTTTATGCTAGTCGTTACGTTGCAGGATGTGGCAATTCAGACCAAATTGGCCATTGATGGTCGTCCTCTTATTGGGTTTGCCCCATCTCGGTGGAGTGATATATGCGAGGCATTATTAGGTGTAGCTCCCCCACAAGGTGCAATAAGGGGTTCTTTGGTGTGGCCACCTGGTTCGTAGACGCCATTCCTATGTCAGGCCCTAGAGCCGATCAAAACACCATCAATTGATACACACGTGCCTACATTCTACAGTTATTTGGTGATAGTTTATTCAGCATGAAAGACACCAACAAACTAAGCCTACATTACTTGTCGTATTTGGCAGATTTGGAGCAGACTGCCACCTACAGTTGGGGCTCCGCTTGTTTAGTTGTGCTTTTTAGGGAGTTATGCTTAGCTTGTAGATATCCACTAGTGTCCCAATTATCCGGACTATTATTTTTACTATAGGCCTAGGCTTGGGATCGATTCCCCTTCATAGCTCCACTAATTGAGGAAATTGGTGTTCCTTTTGATGCTCCTCTTGCGCCAGGTAACATAATTATATTTCTTATACATCTTCATTTGTCCTTTTATGCATAATTTCATTCAAATTAATATTGTTATTTCATTGTATGTAGATGGGCACAGGACAGAAATGTTACACAAGTACCAATTTATACGTTGGTACACATACGAAATTTATTTAACACGTTTAGACAAGACATTGTAAGATTTATTTTTAATTATTTACACAAGTACATATTTTCTTTACTTTTCACAGATCGTGTGGGAACCGTATGATAATTACATTTTACAAAGTCTCCCTCGATATTGCTTGGCTGGACAACAATTGTGGACAACATTGGTCCCTTTAATTTGCATCCATGTCATGGAGTGACATCCAATCGACAGAGTGATGCGGCAATTTGGGTACCAACAAAGCATTCTTAGCCTTCCACTCAAGTTGGAAAGTCAACATGATGTCGATTTACAAATTCGATAGCATAACTGGCATGTATTGCATGCAGAGTGGATTGCTATGTGGGATCAATGCCAACAACTTATTCTACGAGCGCCACCCAGACCTTCCACACTTCACTACCACAGTGAATACATAGAGTGGTATCCTAGAGTAACTCAATGTTAGATCGTGATACATGGACATCTGTTGGTTCATTTGTAAGTACATATATTTTTTAAAAATTTTTTATTAACAGTTCTCACAAATTATTTTTTTCCATGACATAGGTCGTCGCTCTTGAGCATATTGCAATAACATCTAACATACATGATGTTCATCGTCTTGCATTAACTGGTCAACATGTAGTTGGGGAGGACCACTGCTTGGCTACTAATCCACCACGCGCACTATCATACCCCAGCCAATATCCAAACCCTCTCGCTACTCAGCAAGGTCGTCAGTTGAAAGAAGATGCCATGCTAGGATTCAAATTCCAACTCAATCCCAACAAAACACAATACTGCCTCCATTCTCTTTTCAAGAAATTAGAGAGCCGTTAAACAAAGCGGATTCAGGCCCCTCGAATCGTGGTGGAATGTTTCAGAATTGTTATTTTCCCACTCCACCACATAAGTCTGATGTTGGTCCGTCTCAAGATTTTTTTCTTCCTATTATCCACACCTTCACTACAAAATTCTGCACATTTAGAGTTCAATTTTTTGGACTCTAAATGCAGAATTTTAGACTCTAAATGCATTTAGCGTTCAAAAGTAGGACTCCAAAATTTGAATTCTAAAATACTTGAATCTAAATTTTTGGAGTCCACATGGACTCTAGTTTGGAGTCCACGTGGACTCCAAAGTTTGGCGTCCACGTGGATTCTAAATTTGTCATCCACGTTGACTTTAAATTTTGACCGAAAATAAAAAAATTAATTATTAAATAAAAAATTCATATTAACGAATATTAAAATGAAATATATTTTATAAAATTCGAAATCGCACAATGTACGTATAAATAATACAATAAATTGTATAATATACGACTTTAGTAAATCGATTACATTTTAATACGATAAAAATGAATTCATTAATTAAAAATAACTATAATGAAATAATAACACAATTATAACAATAATAAAAAAAAGAGTAACTTACTTTGCAAAAAAATATCGAAAGAAGAGAGAAAATCGAAATGAAAGAGCGGAAGATGTGAAAAAAAATGAGATAAAAGAGAAAAAATTCGGATTTATAGAAAAAGTGTGAAGGTTGGCGTCCACGTGGACGCCATATGGAGTCCACGTGGACTCCAAATGCCATTCTTTTTGGTGTCCACGTGGACACCATTTTTCTTCTTTTTTTTAATTTTTTTAATTTTATTTAATTTTTCAGTTTTTTAGAATATTTTTAATTTTTTATGCTTAACCTTTAATTTGGTTTATAATTAGTGAAACAATCTTTATGCAATTTGTGTCTACAAAATTATTTAATTTTAATTTAGTTTATAATTTGAGAGGCGATATGAAATTAGTGTTTACAAAATTATCACATGTAGCCAATTAATCGGCCATAATTTTTTAGTTTTTAAAAATATTTTTACTCTTAATCATTGTAGAAAAATTAAAAAAATTAAAAAATTAAAAAATTAAAAAAAAAAGTGGTGTCCACGTGGACACCATTTGGAGTCCATGTGGACTCCAAATGCCATTCTTTTTACTGTCCACGTGGACTCAAAATGCCATTCTTTTTTGTGTCCACGTGGACACCAAATGGTATCCACGTGGACACTATTTTTCTTCTTTTTTTTTAAATTTTTTAATGATATTTAATTTTTCAGTTTTTTAGAATATTTTTAATTTTTTATGCTTAACCTTTAATTTGGTTTATAATTAGTGAAACAATCTTTATGTAATTTGTGTTTACAAAATTATTTAATTTTAATTTAGTTTATAATTTGCAAGACGATATGAAATTAGTGTTTACAAAATTATCACATGTAGCCAATTAATTGGCCATAATTTTTCAGTTTTTAAAAATATTTTTATTCTTAATCATTGTAGGAAAATTAAATTAAAGAATAAAATTATTATTTAAATAAGCAAATAAATTTTTTCGATGTCAACTTTTGAAAAGCATAAAAAAATGAATAAAGAATGAAATTGTCATTTAAAAAAATGAATAAGAAATTGAAATTAAGGAAAATGAATTTGGAGTACAAAAAGTTGGTGTAACATCCCGGAAAAATTTTCATATTAAAATGAAATCAAATAAACGTTTAAATATCAATATATAAAGGTATACGAAAGGTTGACATATGGTATACAAGGAAAAATGAAAGAAAATCGGAGAAGTGCTGGAATTAGCCAAGTACGCGCAGTGGACAACCGAGTACGCGTCCTCATGCCGACCATGCTTACTCATCATGCCACCACGCGTAGTGAGCTGTTAGCTTGAAAAAAATATAAACCGAACACTCGAGACTCCTACAGAAACCTTCAAATTACCTCCTTTTCATCCCAGAGTAAAAATAACAGGGGAAAGCTGAGAATTGATCAAAAGAAGGTGATTTAAGAGTTGGATTTCTCCATCTTTCATCCTAAGTTGATTAAGGTAAGTAAGGAAGGTTGATTTCAAGTTGATGGTTTGGTATTTTCTAAATATTATGAGATAAATGGATGGTTTTAGTTGCTGGAATTGATGGATATAATGTAGAAAGATTGAACTTAATGCTGAGAATCTATTAGGATGCTTTTATGATGCAAGGTTGATGAAAAGAATGGAAATCTTGAGGGTTTAAGAAAGGTTTACAAAGGGTTGACAAAGGGTTTACTGCTGGAATTGTAAACTTTAGTAATTATATGTAATTGATAGAATTTAATGCTAGAATGATATGATTTCAGCTGAAATGAACCTATTTATATACTGGAATGAATTTATATCTAAGTTGGATGAAGTTGTTATGAATAGGTTCTAAGAAAAGGATAAGAAATGGTTAACTTTAAGTTGACAAAATGTTGTTTTAATTCTTTTAAGTAAGAATGAATGTGGTAAATGAATGTTAATGATTTGTATGTGATGAATTACATACAAGAGAATCTTTATGATTAAGAAATGATGATTGAGCGGTGTTAGCTTTTAGCTTTTGTTGCTTTTCGAGGTAAGTGTTTTTACGCTTACTAATTGATTCGTAAACCCTGTTATTTAGGCTTCTATATAAGTAATAATAGTTGGCCTATAATGAATTGCTGAGATTGCTAGGGTTAGACGAATCAATATTGAAAACGATTCCGTCGTGAATGATTATATGTTGATTTGGTGAATGATATGAAAATGAAAAGTATATGATTAAGTGTTGACATTGATATGTTGATACATAGTTGACTTGTGGTTGACGAGTTGTTATTATTAAAGTATGGATTTTCTTTGTATATGAGTAGACGTGATATTGATATGGAAACATATTGCTTTGTGCTTTTTGATCGATTTGATCCTTATTTTCCTATGTGGATTATACTCTGTGTGAGTTATATTTTCCTGCTTTTGTATTCATTTGTTGTGTGCTATAATTGATACAAAGGAAAGCATGATACGAGCTGTGTGCTGATACTAACGATATGATTCTGTGTGATTAGTATCTATGTGATACGATTTAATGAATGAGCTGTGTACGATTATAATCCTATATGGATTGATATTGTGCCCAGTGTGAGCTATGTTGTGTGCGAGAATATGAATGATATTCATATTGATTATATTCATACATATTGCATAAGTCTGTGTGACACGAGCCTGTGTAGCAATACTATTCCTGTGTGGATGAGGGCTGAGCTGTGTGCGGTCTGTATTTACGAGCTTATTTCTCAGAGCTGTGTGCTCAGGCTATATGTCATTCCTCTGCTGTGTGCGATAGAGGATTCCCACTGCTGTGTGCTATGGTGGGCAAAACCCGGGTACATCCTGTGTGGATTTGCATTAGCATTGACATTTCATTTCATACATT
>CANYCX010689029.1:0-29139 GCA_948193385.1 Breynia disticha f. nivosa
CATCATAGAGGAGCAAGAGGCTCTTGATGCTCTATCAAGAGTATTATCACTTCCTGTTGAATGGAACATCGCTCAACATCGTAAGGAGCAAGAGGAATATCAAACATGGAAAAGAAAGAGTTCTTTTGCTCGTATCATCATGTTGAGTGCAATGGATGATGATATCACAAAAAGGTTTTCATGCATAACACAACTAAGGAACTTTGGGATGCTCTCAAAGAAGATTTTTATGGTGTCTCCATGACTTGCCTCCACTCTTTAAGTATAAAGTTTGAGACTTATAAGATGAGGAGTGATCATATTATGAAGAGGCATTTGAGAGAGATGTCTAATATGATCACTAAACTTTATGATGCTGGTCATACATTGACCAAGGAGCAGAAAGTTCAAGTTGTAATTCGTTCTCTGCCTAGTGGGTGGGAGCTTATGAAGTTTGCTAAGGACATTAAGACTTTTGATGATGTTGTTTGTCATCTTGAACTTGAGGAAAATTGTTTAGCTTCTCCAAATGTGAAGTTAGAATTCAATCTGGCGAGCTCAAATTCTGGTCCTAAGTTCAACAATAAGAAGAAGAAGAAGAAGAGATTCTTCAAGAAAAAGATAGAGGACATTACGAGCAACATCCAAAAGAAAGAAGACAAGAAAAAGGTGAATATTTCTAAGGTGAAATGCTTTGTCTGTAGGCAGAAAGAGCACTATGCAAAAGATTGAAAAGGTCCTAAGGTATGTGTTACTTCCATTTATAAGAGTTAAACATTTGTTTCAATTTCCATTTTCATAAATGAATCTTATCCTTTGTAGATTGTAGACTCAGGAGCAACCGAACATGTAACAAGGGAATGTGGTTCCTTTGTGGAGTTTCGATGAGTTTTCGAGGGGACTAGATGGATTTATGTGACGAACAACTCAAGAGAGGAAGTCATTGGGATTGGCTCATGTAAGCTAATCTTAAATGGTGGATATGAAGGGTAGGAAAGGAAATACCGAAATGAACCCAAAAGATAAGTTGGACGTGGTACCTCAATGTAAGCCTAGGGAGGTTTTCCAATCCACTTCATGGAAAGGTAAAGTAGGAAAAGCCAAGAAAGTTCATAAGTCTATGTTGGAGGTCCTACCTTAACAAAAGCCTAGGATGGTTTTTCAGCCTGTTCCTTTGGATGTTTACTATCAATGCCAAACGAATGGGCATTGTAAAGGAAACTGTCCAAGAATATTAGGAGGGAAGAAGGATGTTGAGAGAACCTATTCAAATAAGCCAATTCAACACATAAGTTCATGATTCACAACCTTTTTTATCACGGGTACGCAACCCACAATTCTTTTGCTTACGGACTTGGCAAAAACTTATGCCTTCATTGTTCTTTTCACATCGGGTTCCGTGTTATCCCATAAATCATTAATTTCACATTCATTTATGCCTTTTTGTTCTTAATTCCATTTTCATCACACATAAATTGTTTCCACAACTCAACACAATAACTCAATCCACAATAGAAATCTCACATTTCTCAATTTTTTTAAACACAATTGAAACTAAACACACCATGAATATCTAAACGATCCAAAAAATCTCATGAATTCATAAATCATCAATACACTCAACAAACATTGATGTGAACACACACACACACACCGTTTGATTAATAGTTAACTAAGCAATGATGCTCCAAAGCAAACAAGTGATAAATACACACACATGCATTTCTCAAATAACATATCCTTTTATAACACATAATCACTACCTTATGTCATCCAATCATTAAAGCACACACGTTAAAATATAAAACACAAACCATGCAATTACAACCCACTTAAGTCAAAAATCATTTCAATAGTAATTTCATATCCACTACCAAGCTATTATCGCATTTTTTGTGAGTCTCAAATGTGCAGCCACCATTTAAATACACATTAAAGCGCACACAGACATAACACATCATCATTTACGACTATTAACTTCATTCCATTTATGAACCTAGTTCGATCAACCCACGTCCATGTTAATCACACTCTCCCAATTTCATCTTCTAACAATACTCGCATGCGCACAGGAACTATCAACAATTAGCACACTTTGGCTTCATGCCCCATTCTCAATTCATAGCAAACAATCAAATCATTGTATGCCCACATTCAAATGCACACCCGAAACATGTGATTGATACCAAATATTTTTAACCATGCAATGGATATCAACAGTAAACTAGTGAAAAATATACATGCACCTCAAAAATTTGAGCTAGGCGGCCTCTCCAATAAATCACGCCTACTCCTCACTTTTGACTCCTAATTATAGAAGTATGCATTCATCAATAAGCATTCATTGCAACAATCAATGCATTTCATCTTCTCAGGTCAAGTTCATTTCCTTTTATTACTTTAGAATCTTTTTTAGATCTATATGTTTCTAACTTTAAAACATATCAGTTCTCTTAAAGCTCTCACCTTTACTTTTCTAACTTACCAAAATAGCTAAATTTTCATCCATATTCTCTATGCCATTTAAGTTCCCTTCTTCTTATGTTTTCTAATTCATTTTAAATCATCTTATCTACTTTCATCTACCCATATAAGATTAAAAAATAACACCCAAATATGCTAACATTCTTCTCAATATAACCCACAACATAAAACCCATTTCTATTTTTAGTAATCTAACTCACAATCTTACTTAAACACCATTTTAATAACAATAATACTCCACTTTTCCATTTACACCTATTCCTCTTGTAAAACTATTAAATGTTTAGAGATTTTCCTTTTAGAGGTCTCTTTCTAAGCAATTAACTTTCTCTTTGGCCTAGGTTATTGGGGTACTTAAGGTTGTGGGTGATGAAAATATGGTGGAGGTGTTTAGGGATGGTTTTGGGTGTGTGAAAAAATTGACTTAAGGCTTAGAAAAAGTGTTTTTAGGTTCAAATGCCCTATTCAATCGATTTTGGACTGATTTAAATAACTTTTTTGACAAACAGTTTGTGAAATGGTTTGGGTAGACCGTTTCCAAACCGTACACTTAAAACTTTTGAAATTGTCCAAGATATGTGCAAACAGTTTGTGAAACAGTTTGTGAACCTGGCTGCATAGATGGTTTCAATGCAAACTTCTGACTAAAAATTTTAGCACTTCATAAGCTTTGCCCTGTCAGGTAAATGATTTGGCCAGGCTGTTTGCCAAGTCGTTTGACTTAAATTTTTGCATTTTCCTTGCAAATTTTTGTACAAAATTAGTACATTCCCATTCCACTATTATTCTTGTTATTAGGTAACTTTATATGATAAATTTGAGGGCATTACAACTCTCCCCTTCTTATAAAATTTTTGTCTTTGAAATTAGTTCATTCTTCTTTCATTCATCATCAATTCCATCATCTCATATTTCTAGATCTGACATTATTGATAAAACACTGTAATTACATGTATTATTAACTCATCTTAAAATCGAACATGATTGGTGTACTGTGCACATCCCCCTACATCCTTAAACAATCTCAAATCATTAAACATCATATTTAAGCATTTTCTTAAGTGAGAACACACTTAATACAATGAATTTAAAAATCTCTGCTCCTCCTTCGTAGTGATCTCCAATATTCGTATTGCCAAACTATATCTATGCTCACTAATCTCCTCATTCCTCACAAAAATATCTCATGCTTTTAAGACAAAGATTATCCATATGGATATGATTGTCCTAAATTAATACATGAAAAAGAAAAATGTGGAGAAATAAAAGGAAGACATTATCTTATCTTAGATAAGATAAAGGGAGATATAAATAGGGGAATAAAATCTCCTAAATTCACTCCACAAAATTGGCAACCATATGGAGAGATAAAATGAAGATTTTTTTTTAAATTTAAATCAGTCCTAATTCTATTTGACTTATGATTTTTTTCCATAAGCATATAAAAGAAGAGGATTTATTATTAAAACCCTAATCTACTTTAAATCAAATAGTTTTCACCCTTTTTTACTCTCCATTACAGTCTCTCCAAGAATCAAGGTTGTCATTCTTTCATCTTTTCTCCTAGAAAACATGAGCTTAAAGGGTTGATCATAAGGGTGGATCATAATTTTGTAGAGGGACTACACGTGTGGTTCTTAAGAGGTGTCTTGAAGTTAGTTTTGGAATATTCCAAAACTATAGTTACTTATGTTAAGGTAAAAATTTTATCTTTCTTTTAAAGATTTAATTTGTATTAACTCGTTTTAACCTTTAGGCTTTTATGTTGTTAATCATGATTTTTGGTGAGATGTTGGCAACATTTCTATGTTTTTTTCTTATTACTTCCACTGCCATTAGTTAATAAACATGTAGAAAACCCAACAGTGGTGTCTGAGCGGCCACCACAACTAACACTTAATTGGCTAAAATTGTGAGCTAGTTTAATTTTTTCATGGGTTGTATGATCAGGTTATTAGGGTTCAAAATAGATTTAATACAGTAGGATTTATGTCAATTTATTCCTAGTAATTGCTAGTCTCATTAATGACATGTGTTTATTTCATAAAAAGCAAAACTAGGTACATAGTTTGATGTTTTAAGACTATTTTGACATAGTTTAAATCAAATGAGTCTAAAATTGATTTTATAAAATGGTGAGCAGCTGGATCAATTAATAACATGAGATTTTGATATGTTTTGCTATTATCCATAAAGAATTAGCTTAGAATGGTGGCCCAACCTAGAAGGAAGGGGAGTCCAGGCATGGAGCCCAACAAGGAAGGATGGAGATCCCATTTGGAGGTGGACTTTAAGCCCGATGATTATACTATATAATAGTATAGGCCTAGTTATAGATTCATTGGTCTATGACTGCACGTTTACTTTTTTACAATTAGTTTATGCATGCCAAATACACTTTGATGAACATATGCAATATATACAGATGTCAAATCCTTGTATTCCATACTAATTAAAAAATTAATCCCAAAAATAGCAAGTCAATTAAATTGCCTCCCTAAATTAACGACCTGTCAACGCATCAAATATCGAAGCATGGGTTAAACCGAAGTGGAGCACGTTAGATTTTCTTTGAGAGGCTGTGTGGAGATCAAATTTTAAAACTATTTTTCCCAATATTCTTCTCCATATAATAAAATGTAGATAGATAAGAGATAAAATGATGAGAAATGCATTTCTTAAAACTCTCAGCTCAAAACTCTTTACACATAAAAGCGGAAGCAGTTTAAAGTTTTGAAAATTAAAACCACCGAAATGCATATATAGATACATAGCGTATACAAGCATGTACATCTGTATCTCCAAATCACGTACAAAAGCTAAAATCAAACAAATTGGAGCACCACCTCTGATATATATCGCAAGTGGAATGATCACTGCAGCTCTAAAATCTGAAAGGCAGCTACCTACGATCTACACAACATTTAAACAATCAAAAGGGGTGAGTATACAACATTACTCAATAAGGGAATCACATAATATTGAATAAATGAAGTACAGAGGAACAACATGGGTTGTGCTGGATGAGCACTGGGGTGCTCATCTTGTTTTCCTAGTTGACACATCGTGCCAAATTGAACACGAGCCACACTTTTCTAGAGACACTGGTCATGCCTTGTTGAGCACGAGGGATTGCTCATCGCCCTTTCCAATTATCTAGCAGCACAAGGGCATGCTGGTCAGCACGATGGGCATGATTTTATTTTGGTACTTTATGTTTTGGTTAAGTTCCAATATTCAGCAGACAAGTTTCTTTCATAGTCAGACATATCCACTATACATCATATACAATAGAAACAATGTTTCCATACCACAAACACATAGAATCATACCCGTTTTCACTCAATCAAAGTATATATCAAAACATACCAAAGAAAATTATACACATTTCCATATCATATAGTTCATGACCAAATATTTCAACATTCCTATACCATAAATCAGTATTCACACATGCCAAATATGAATGCTAATCAAATTTTTGCATATGAATGTTATACAATCGCATGCAAATGCCCCAGGGTCTTATTTTCTCTTTCTTTTTTCTTTATCCTCGGTCCCAGACCGGCATCATAAGTCCATTAAAAAATCATTGGTCCCAGACTGTATTGTACCTAGTACGACATTTAACCCAGTTAGGCATTAAGCCCAACTCGGGATAATCTTGAGGCCCAGCCTAAGATATCAGCCCAGTGTCACACAATCAAGCAACATAATGAATGATCAATGTATTCAAATGGCCACACTCTCAATCTCAAGTATGTTAAAAATTCTCAAGAAAGCAACATATTTTCCATATCAATTCTCAATATCGAATAAGGCATGTAGCTAAAATGAGCATGTCAATAAACCATATATCAACATGGTATAAAAGGAGCATACTTTAACATTTCATATCCAATATGAAATAACAAGGCAATAATCATATCAAGCCATATCATTAACATCACATGCTCATATAATAATAACACACAAGCAAGAAATACAATTCAAGTTTTGAGAAAAGTTCAATAGAACATTTATGAGCATTCTTTATTTCTTTTCTTATGTTTACGCTTTCAAGCTTCTTTATATTAATTCTCTTTGTTTAATGACCTTACAAAGTGTAGGAACAATTACCATAATAATAGTAAACATAACATACTTACTTGGAATCCCTTATAAATCCCTTAACTCGAATAACGTGCAGAGTCAGTGTCGGGCGCTAATTTTGATCTGATGTGCATTTAGATCCTCCTAGACAAAAAAATCATGTAGGGACTATTAATAATCATTTCCTCTACTAAATTCATAACTAAAATCATCGAACTCAGCCCCTTAATGCTCAATCTCAGATTCATAACAACCTTCCTTATGAATTCAAGCTTCTAAGATTATGTTTACCACCCTTTTAATGCTCAAAAGCACTCTAACACAAATAACCACTCTCAAGTCATTAACTACCATATTTTCAGCAATCATATTACACTTCTAAACCTCACATCATCATTCTTCAACAACTTAACTCCAACCTATTTGCAAAAGAAGAACAAAGCTTACCTTCGATTGCACTTTGGTTTGATTTCTGGCAGGAATTAGTTTCTTTTTGCTGAATTAGGTTGTTTGGATGATTCTAGGGTTCCAATCAATCACCTGCTTGCTTCTCTTAAGTTAGTTCTATTTTGTGAATGAATGGTTTAAGAAACAAAACTGTTCGGTTGAGTTGCAACTGACACAATAGAGCATGAATCGTGCCATAACATCGTGTCATGCATTCTTAGCACTTGATTCTTTTTAGTCGTTCACGATATTGTTCTATATAAATTTGACATGAGGGCTGCCAAATTCCCAGGATGAGCACGATGTCGTGTTTATCCTCACTCATGAGCACGAGGCCATGCTCCAAGCTATGTTGCCTACTGTTTTTTGAATTTTTACTAAATCGATCTAATTCGATCTTGTTTTAAGCTATTTTTCATTTATTTTAATTCGTATAATTTCCACTACGTAGCACAATAATTGTTGTTTTGACCTTAACGTTGGTCTTTCACAGTGCGTAAGCCATAAATTAGTGGAAAGCGCCTCGGCAGAAAAATATTAGTCATATTAGAAACCGAGAGTCATTTTAGGGAAGATGATTGGATGGATTACTACCTATGTAGCCTAGTCTTTGACAATATAAAAAGTGGATATTGGTCCAACGAATAAATCAGTAATAAATTATTTAAAGGGATATTAAGTGATTTTTGAGTGGAAGTTCTGTGGTCAAAGAACTCATAACTAACCTTGATGTTCTTTTTCTTTGTAGAACATGAATCCGAATCTAAATAACTCAAAATTTTCCCTATGCTCAATTATTAAAAATGAGAAGTTGAATGGGTCCAACTTTCTTGATCGGTCCCAAAACTTACAGATTATTATAAGGTAAAGAACAAGTTAAAAGTGTTGAACAACACTCTTCTGGCTGAACTGGCTTGAAATGTCACTGTTGTTATTCGAAAATATTTTGAAAGAAAGAAGCATGATTCAAACAATGTCACTTACTTGATGTTGCCTACAATGATTCCCGAGCTATAAAATCAGTTCAAAGATCAAGAGGCATACCACATGGCGTACCACATCATGAACAATCTTAAGGAAATTTTCCATGAGAAAGCTCGTCATAAGAGGTACTTAATAGTTAAGGCAATGACTTTGTGTAAGATGGATCCCAAAGGACAAGTTAGTCCTATGTGCTCAAGATGAAAGGGTGTTTAGATACTCTTGAGAGGCTTGGAGTGGGTTTAAAACAGGAGCTTACCTTTGACCTAGTCAATGGCGCCTTACCACCTAGTTATAATCAAGTGGTGATTAACTATTTTATACAAGGGGTGGATAAGACAATGACTGATTTTTACAAAATTCTTAAGACTGCTGAATAGAGTTTTAAGAAAACATCTCCTACTTTGCTGGTTTAGAAAGATGTCAAGAAGGACACCAAGAAGAGCAAGGGCAAGGAAAAGATGTCACTAAAGCCAAAGATTGTGAAGTTTAAGCCCAAACCAAATCACACCTCACCATGGCAACATTTAGAGTAAAGCCTTATCTCCTACCTCATATACCAGCTATCGATGATGTCGATCAAAGTAGCTCTTTTATCGATCCTGAGCAGCCTATATACATCTCTTTACAACATTCACCTTTTCTAAGGTTTGCTGCACTATCTCGATTCCCTCTATTTGTCACAGTGCCTCCATATCCCAATACAATGGACTACGGTACTATTTTGCATACAATGACTCGTATAGTGACATCAGTATTGTTGTAGGCAAATTCGATCAATGGAAAGTGATCATTCCATTTACCCCCAAACTCGAGAATGCACGCCCTCATCATGTCCTCTACCATTTGGATGGTCCTCTTGGATCGCCCATCAGTTTGAGGATAAATGATGTACTAAATTGTAATCCCGTGCCCATTGCATCTTGCAAACTCCTTCAAAATTATGAGGTAAACTGCGGGTCTCAATCCAAAACCATCAACATTGGAATCTTGTGGAGCCTCACTATCTCTGCTACATATAACCCTACCAACTTGTCCAACGTGTCATCCTACTGAACTGCAAGAAATGTGCTGATTTTGTCAACCAATCCACTATAAACCATACTGCATCATGGTTCTAGAATGGCCTCGGTAACTTTATAGTAAAATCCATTCTGATATTTTTCCATTTCCACTTAGGAATCTCCAATGGTCTCAAGTTTCATCCACCAGTATATGCCCATAAAGTCCTAGTAAATTTTGGTACTCCCAAGATGCATCGAATAAGGAGAAGAGTATGCCTCTTCCATTATAGTCTTCCTAATCTTTGCAATATTGGGAACACAAAGTCATTCCCCAAAATACAACACCCCCTCCTTATCCAACTGATACATCATCTTCTTCTTCCCTTTCTCTATATTCCTTTTTATCTTCATTAGGTGTTTGTCCTCCTCCTGTCGTTGTGCTTTCAACTCTCTCATATGGGGTCTTGCTCATATGTTTGCTAACATCTCCCCCTCAATAATATCCAGTCATACCTATAACTCTAGAAATGCACATAATTATTCTACTCGATAGGTCACTGAATCCTCACTCTGTCGCCCTTTTCTACTCAAACCATCTGCCACAACACTCGCCTTTCTCGGGTGGTAGTCTATAATAAAATCAAAGTCCTTCAGCAGCTCTATCCATTTTTATTGTCTCAAATTTAATTCTCGCAGTTTTGTTATGTACTTAAGGCTCTTTTTGGAAAGTGTCACCATATAAGTAGTTCCTCCATGCCTTCAGAGAATGAATAATAGCTACTAACTCTAGGTTGTGGGTGGGGTAATTCACCTCGTGCAGTTCTAGCTGCCTTGAGTTATAAGCAGTCACCCTCCCATTCTGCATCAATACTCCTTCTAATCCTACCTTGGATGCATACATATATACCATAAATCCTCCTCCCTAAGTTGGTAACACTAACACGAGAACCTTTACTAACCACTTCTTTAATTCCTAGAAACTCTCTTCGCAACACTCACTCCACAAACTTTATCACATTTCTAGGAGCCTCCAACTCCTCTATCGCTTTAATGTTACTGAGGTCTGGTTGTACACTTCTTTTGATATCACTTGACCTAAAAATGCCACCTCTCGCATCCAAAATGCACATTTATCAAACTTTGCGTACTACTGCTTCTCCATCATTAACTACAACACCATCCTAAGATGCTCCCTACGTTCCTCTCAGTTTTTTGAATAAACTAACACATCATCAATAAACAAAACTATGAACCTATCCAGATATGATTGAAACATCCTATTTATTAAGGCCATGAAAGCCATTGGCGCATTAGTCAACCTAAATGGCATCACTATGAACTCGAAATGTCCATACCGAGTCCTAAATGCTGTCTTTGGATGGAACTCTCTTCACCTTCAACTGCCAATATCTTGAACACAAGTCTATTTTACAGAAAATTGTCAATTCCCTCAACTAATCAATTAAATCATCAATCTTAGATAAAGGATGTTTGTTCTTTATCGTCACCTTATTCAGTTACTAATAGTCTATACACAACTGTAAGCTTTCGTCCATCTTCTTCACAAATAGAACCAGTGCGCCCTACATGACCCACTCAGACGAATAAATCCCTCTAAAAGCTCCTCCACTTTCTTTTTAGATGTTGTAATTCCACCGCTGCCATTCTATATGGTGCTACTAAGACCGGTGCCTTTCCTGATATTATTTCAATTTCAAAATCAACTTTTTGCGATGGCATTAATTCTGGTAGCTCATTCAAAAACACCTCTCGAAACTCACGCACGACCTCCACATATTTCATCTCCACTCTTGTTTTGCTCAAATCCATTACACATACCAATTATGCCTCAGATTTGTCCCTTGTTAGTTGAGCTACCATCACTGCAGAAACCAAGTGGGAAGGTACAACCTTTCGATCACCCACCAATAGAATTCTCCGTCCTCCTTCTACTTCCACTGCCACTTCCTTCACATACCAATCCACTACTCCTTCATTTTTAGATTACCAGTTCATGCCTAAAATGACTCCAAACTCACTCATCTGTAAAACCACCAACCTACCTTATCATCACTATTCCTCCTGTTAGTATAAAAATAGCTATCACATAGCCCAAAGGCTTAACTCTACCCTCAATCTGCTCAAAAAAGGTCTCTCTAATAAATGAACAAGTAGAACCAAAATTAATTTAAACCAATGTAGAAACAATGTGCATACTAATCAAACCAGAAATGATGTCGAGGTTGGCTACTGCCTCATCAAGCGTCATATCAATGATACGTGCCTAGAGTAAAGTTGTTGCCTGAGATGTTCCTCTGCCTAATGATGTAAGCTCTGCCTCTCCTACCACAACCTCTATCACCCCCTATTGTCCCCCAGTTATCTTTCATACTGATCTGCCTAGAGACATCTCTCCTCTTAGTCTCACCCCTCTAGTAGCATTTTTCCACATAGTGACCTAGTTAGATGCAGTTATAGTAGATGTGACCAGTGTCCTTACCTGCATAAGTCCCAGCTCTATAACACCCAGTAGTAAAGGCTGAGTGGAATGGCTGTTACTACTTCTAGATCCACCTCTCGTATGTATGCTACCATAACTTGTGCTGTGAGAGGGTCAGGAATCTGCTCCATTATGTCCTCCAGCGATACTAGATCCATCAGACACCTTCTGTCTCTTTCCCACTCCACAACTCTTCTCGGCCAATAGCTCTTCTATCCTAATAGCATCATCAATAGGTTCTAGTATGTTGGCGCCTTCATCGCCATCTAGGTTGTAAATATTGAGCATCAACCCCTGGTCAAATTGGTCTCGCTTCTGTTAGTTAGTAGCTACCTTTATTAATGCAAAATGAGATAACCTCGTGAATTATGCCTTATACTTAGTGACTATCATGTCCTTTTATTTGAGCTCCACAAACTCAACTTTCTTCCTACTCAGGTATAGTGGAGGAATATGTTTATCAACAAACTCCCTTAGGAAGTCTACCCAAGTAAGGGTAGGTGGCGCATCCAAGTTCTTTGGGACTGCCTCCTACCAATTCCAAGCATCCCTCTCAAGCAGCAATGTAATATACTTGTAAATATTCGTATCAGTTAACGCATTATCTCATAAAGTGGCCGTAGGCAGGGTCAGATGGTGGTACAGTAGCATTCGCGGGTTGCTCTTCATGCATTGGGACAGATCCTTGCCCCTACACTGAATCTCGGGATGCGGCAGTCTCGTATGATATATCGTCGATAGACTCCATCCTAAACAAATCATCATTTTAAACTCTTTAGTTTCCCTAAACATGATGCAATAAAAACAATTTTGTGCACAGTCCGTAGAAAATCTAATCTCTACTTTGAAACCACTAAATGTGAACCCCAAAAACTTGTGTTTATTTTTAATTAATTAAGTTAATTGGCACTCATTTTTTTCATTCTGGAAGATAACAAAACCCCAAAGGAAAGATGGAAAACGACAACATGTTTATGCATTAAAAAAATAATGTTTCCAAAATGTATAATTAAAAATGCAGAAAACGTGGCACAGGTTACAAAATGAATCCTGGAGCCAGACCTCTGACGTATAACTCTAGTACTCTGATCACCTTTGTTACAGTCTAGTAATAATAGCTACCTATGATCTGCATATCATTTAAACAAACACACAGTGGTGAGTATTTAACATACTTAGTAAGTAATCTTAGCTTCATTTAGGCAAAATAATGTGCAAGGGAAAAATGTAAATCAGCACGACGACGTGCCAATGTTCTTTCTCCCTATGACACCAAATTATGCCACAAAACCATATCCAATCAATTCACATAGAATTTCCAACCATACATATCAATTCCATCTATACATATAGCAATTTGTTCATACAGAACATCAATATAGCACACAACAGCATTAAGATCACACATATCAAAATCCACACAGGATAGCACACATCAATCACGAACCATATAGGTTTTATATCTCATTTACTTAAGCACACAACAATCCAGACTATATTGATCTCATAACATTATATAAATGCAAATGTATGCAATGTCAATGCTAATGCAAAATCCACACAGGATGACCATGGGTTTTTGTCCTCTGTTCCACACAGGACAGGATACCTCTGTACCACACATGAGAGGTTAGGCACATAACCTGAGCAGATAGCTCATAATTACAAAAAGCACACAACAAGTCTAGGAAAGCACACATCAATTCCTTATCCACACAGGAAATCCACACAAGATCATGTCACATAGATGCTTGTGCAACACATGAAAGTATGAATGACATTCTTATCAATACATATCACAAATCACATGGCGTAGCTCACACAGAGCATATAATATACCACACAGGATCACATTTATCATGCTTGTCCTTTTATTTAAGCAATGCATGCTTTTCAGCAATCAACTATATATATATCATTCATATGTCAACCATATATTCACTAAAGTTTATATATGTCAATCATATGTCAACTAAGAAATATAAAAAAAAATATACCACCCTCATTCATATTAAATATGAATAAAACAAGACAAGAAATTCAATTCAAGCTTCTAAGTATTCATTCATTTTGAATCAATCTCCTATCTTTCAACTCTAAATCAACCAATTCATCTTATTCTCAACTTCATTCATCTAATTCTAGCAACATACAATTTCTAGCAATCTTCCAATATCTTTTACCAGCTATATATTCATATATAAGCTTAGAAAACTTACCTGTTTTGGTTATTTTGCAAGCCCCTAATTTAGAACTATGATTGATTCAAAAATTTGGATCCTTTCTCGTGTTAAAATCTCCTCTTTTGTACCTTATCTCACTCTTCTCGTATCTATCTCACTAACCCTCTCTCAGAACTTTGAAATGGTTTCTTGAAGTTTCTGTTATATTTCTCGATTGAGCGAGTTATATTATTTTTCCAAATTTTAGCAGAGAACGCGTGGTGGACAGTGACTACGCATATGTACTTCACTACCACAATGTGTGTTTTTACTGATTTTCAGCATTTCTCCTTTTTTCTTGGTTATTTCACATAACCATTATATCAACCTTCAATCAACCTTCGTATACCTAGGTTTAATCATTTATTTTTCAACATTTCAATCAGAAAAATCTTATTTTCACTAATCATTTCAATAAAATAAATTCCAGGATGTTACAATTTACCCCCACATAGAGAATTTCGTCCCCAAAATTTAAAAACAAATCAAATCATTGATCAATTCAATCAATCATAACATTAGAAATCTAAATCATATCAGCATAACATATAATCCAATATCAAAATTCAGAATCAAAATATACCTTAATGCTCTGATGTAGAGTCTAGAAATAGATATGGATATTATTGTCTCATATCTGACTTAACCTCCCAAGTAACTTCTTTAGGTGAATGAATCTCCACTTTGCCAAAAACATCAAAATCTCGTAATTCGATAACCATCTCACTTTCGATCTAAAATCTCAATCGGCTCCTCCTCATAAGTCATCTCCTTAGATATCTCTAACTCTGAAGCACTTAACACATGACTAGGATCAGATCGGTATCGTCTCAACATCAAAACATGAAATACATCATGTAATTGGGATAACTTTACTGTAACCCCAATCTATATGTCATGGTCAGACTGTCTCAACATATACCTAGGACTCAACTTTCCACGCTTCTCAAATCGAATAACACCTCTTTAAGGTGAAACTCGCAAGAAAATTAAATCTCCGAGTGCATACTCTACCTCTCGATGATGTCGATCGTAATAGCTCTTCTGACGATCCTAAGCTGCTTGCATACATCTTTTCATAGCATTCACTTTATCCAAGTTTACTGAACGAGCTTTTGTCCCTCAATCTATCACAATCCTCAACATCCCAGTACACTAGACTAGGACACTGTCTCCCGTACAAAGCCTCATAAGGTGTCATCCCAATAATAGAATGACAAATATGATTATATGCAAACTCAACTAAAGGTAAATGATCATCCCAATTACCTCCAAACTTCAAAACACAAGCTCGGAACACATCCTGAACTGTCTGAATCATCCTTTCCGATTGACCAATCAGTCTACGGATGAAATGTTGTGCTAAACATCAAACGAGTGCCCATCGCATCCTGAAGGCTCTACCAGAATTGCAATGTAAACCTAAGATCACGATCTTAACAACATGATGTCAAAAGGTCATCAGTAAACTGATAATGAAATCTATGGTTATCTTCTCCCATTTCCACTCTAAAATCTTAAGTGGTCTCAGTTTCCCGGCTGGTGCTTAATGTTCTGCCTTAATCTACTGACACTATAGACATCTCGAAAAAAAACTCAGCTATATCCCCTTCATATGTACCCACCAATACAACTCTCTCATATCACGGTACATCTTAGTACTATCAGGCTGAACTGACAAAGGTGAAGCATATGCCTCAATCATTAACTCATTCTTCACCTTTAGAATATCAGGAACACATAATCTATCTCTATAATATAATACACCATTATCATCAAGTCATTGTAAAGTAGATACCTTTCCTCGCTCAACTTTCTTCTTGATCTGTATAAGATAAACATCTTCTTTCTAATGCTCAATGATCAACTCTCGCATCTGAGGTGAAACTCTAATGTTAGCTAACATCTGATCCTCAATCAAATCTAATTGCAACCGCATCTGTCACAAAGAAAATAAATACTCTGCTCTATATATAACTGAATCATCATCCCCGTTTTCTTTTCTACTCAGAGCATCAGCAACTACATTCACCTTTCCAAGATGATACTCAATCGTGAATTCGTAATCTTTCAATAACTTAATCCACCGCCTCTGTCGAAGGTTCAGCTCCTGCTATGTCGTAACATACTTGAGACTCTTACAATTAGTGAATATCTGAAAAGTCTCACCGTATAAATAGTGTCACCAAATCTTCAAAGCATGAACAAGCACAACTAACTCCAAATCATGCGTCGGATAGTTAACTTCATGTGCGTTCAACTGACACAAAGTATAGGCAATAACTTTGCCATGATGCATTAGTACTCCACCTAAAACAACTCCAAAGGCCACCGGCCTAACTTGGTAACATCAGAACCAATGCTTCCACTAACCTCTTCTTCAGTTCCTAGAAAACTCTCTTCACACTTATCATTCAAGATAAACGGAACATTCTTTCTTAATAAAGATGTCATAGGTCTAGCTATCCTCGAGAAATCCTCGATAAATCTTTGATAATACCCAGCTAAACCAAGAAAACTCTGTACCTCAGATACGTTATTAGGAGCTTCCCACTCTTGAACTGCCTTTATCTTACTAAGATCTAGTTTTGCACCCTCTGTTGAGATCACTTGTCCTTTATCTTACTAAACTTAGCATACAACTCTTTTTCCTTGAGCAACTCGAATGGCATAATAGTTAACTCAAAATGCCTGTATCGAGTCTTGAACGCTGTCTTCTTAACAGAACTATCCTCAACTCTCAGCTACCAATAACCTGACCTCAAGTCAATTTTAGAGAACATTGTAGCTCGTCGTAACTGATCAATCAAATCATCTATCCGTGGCAACGAATGCTTGTTTTTCATAGTCACCTTGTTCAGCTTGAGATAGTCGATACACAGTTGCATACTATCGTCTTTCTTTCGCATAAATAACACTGGTGCCCCCAGGTGATATGCTATCTTGTATGAAACCTTTTTTAATAGCTCCTCTAGCTATCTTTTTAGCTCCTATAACTCAATAACTGCCATCCTATAAGGTGCAATAGATACTGGAGTTGCTCCTGATATAGTTTCAATCTTGAAATTAGCCTTTTGCTGTGGTGGCAATCCTAGTAACTCATCAGGAAATACCTCAGGATACTCATGTACTATCTCCACATCTCGCACCTCTAACCTAGGTTGATTCAGATTAATAACTTAAGCAAGATAGGCATCATACCCCTCTCATATTAACCTCGCAGCTAAAGCTGCCAAAATCATGCAAAAAGGAATAACCTTCTGCTCACCGACTAATAATACATGTCTCTCACCATCAACCTCAATCACAAGTTATTTCGAATTGCAGTTGACCATAGCCTAATTTTTGGATAACCAATCCATCCCTAGGATAATTCTAAAATTTGCCATCCTAAAAACCTCGGTTCCTTTAGTATGGGTCATAAATCATGCATTGCCTATGAGTTTAAAAACATGTTTTCCTTTGCATGCATGTCGAATTTTGGAAACATGCATTGATTTCACCATGATGCATTACTTTATCATGATTTCCATAACAAAAGCCCATTCCATTTTTCATGTTTTAGAAATAGAAGAAGGACATGGTGATAGTGCATATAAGGCCGTCAGTTCTTTGGATTCGGTACAGGGGAATGCTAATACCCATAATGTAAGTGAACAAGCACCTTCTAACCCTCAAGCTTAGGCATAACATCTGGCTGTACAGTAACTGTTAGATTTAATAGGCATAGCCATGAGGGAGCAATTACCTCGAGCTAAGAGGTTGGAGATAGACCAAAACTACGAGCAAATTAAAAAGCTTGGAGGAAAGCCTTTCTTCAGCACCATTGATCCCTCTATTGCTGAAGATTGGACGAGGGACACAGAGAGAATCTTGAGGAGGATAAATTGCACTTCCATGCATAAAGTTCATTATGCTACGTCCTTGTTGGATGGGGAGGCAATCAATTGTGGAAGACAGTCCCTATAAGCTTAAACGAGCCTCTCACGATGCCTTAGGAGGAATTTCAGAAGGTTTTTGGTAAGAAGTACACTCCTTCGCTGTACAGGAGAGAGAAGAAAGCTAAATTCCTCAATCTTGAACAAGAGGATCTATCAGTGGCAAATTATGAGGTCAAGTTCACTCATCTCTCTAGATATGCGCCATAGGAAGTGCCGACGGATGAAACTAAGAGAGACCAATTCGAGATGGGATTAAGGCGTGAGATCTGTCTCTTGCTAGCGATACAACCCCTTAGCTACTCAACTCTGCTTACAACTGCATTACGAGCAGAGAAGGCTCTTAGGGTATAGAAGCCTCGAGAGGCTAAGAAGGCCAAGTATGTTGGAAGCTCTACTGGGGAGAAGAACTTTATCTCTCATGGGTTCAGAGTAACTAAATGATCCAAGAAGTTTAGTGGTAGAGGAGTAGGCTCTTTGGGGAGATAGTTGACTAGGCCCAGTGAGAGTAATGGGTTTGATAGAAGAAAGAATCCTGATGTGATCTGCTGCTATTGCTAGAAGAATGGACACATGGTCAAAGAGTGTTTCAAGAAGAAGAATGATGAGGCTACGGCTCAATAAACTTAGAGTAACATTGGGGATAACCAGAGGAGTGCCAGTGGGACCAGACGTCGAGGTGCTTCTTCTTGAAGGGTTGGATCACACTCCAAAGGTCCTCGAACGACCTAGACACTAGCACCAACACCACCTCGGGCCAGAGTATATGCCATAGCTAGAAGAGTTGTCGTAGATGACCCGAACATCATTTCTGGTATTATTTACATTTCAGGTTTACCTACAAACATGCTTATAGACTCTAGTGCATTATGTTCCTTTATTGACTATGATCTTATATTAAAACTAAATGTGAAGATAGAACCCTTAGATTATGTTATAGTGGTGTCAATGTCGTCTGGGGAAGTGGTGAGAGTGAATAATGCGGTCAGATCTTGTCTGATAGTGATAGGCAACCGTGAATTGTAAGTGGATTTGGTAGTAATCCATTTGAAGGACTTTGAATTGATTCTAGGCATGGATTGGCTTTCCAAACATAGAGCAATGGTGGATTGCTTTTCAAAGGAGGTATCTATCGTGATTGACGGGCGGAAAGAAATTTTGTTTCCCAGCAATAGAAGGGTGGTACCTTCTTACTTAATATGTGCAGTGCAAGCGATGAGTTTGATGAGAGAAGGTTGTGAGGCATACCTTGCTAGTGTAGTGGAAAGCCTAGTGCGAGAGTTTTTGAAGTTCCAGTGGTATGTGTCTACGTGGATGTTTTTTCAAAGGATCTTCCTGGATCGCCTTCTAGTAGAGAGGTAGATTTTGCAATTGAGACCGTACTGGAAACGACTCTTATATCGATAGTACCCTATCAAATGGCTCTAGTCGAGTTGAAGGAGCTGAATAAACATCTCGAGGAATTATTTGACTAAGGTTTCATTAGGCCTAGTATTTCTCTATGGTGAGCTCTCGAATTGTTCGTTAAGAAGAAGGACGGGAGCATGATGTTATGCATTGACTACCGTCAGTTGAATCGAATGACGATGAAAAACAAATATCCTTTGCCCTGAATGGATGATCTTCTAGATCAGTTGAAAGGAGCAGTGGTTTTCTCAAAAATTGACTTAAGGTTAGAGTTCTAACAGTTGAGAGTAGAGGAGAATTCGGTGCCTAAGACAACGTTTAAGACTAGATATGGCCACTTTGAATTCACAGTGATGCCATTTGGGTTGACAAACGCTTCAGCTGCATTTATGTCTTTAATGAATAAAATTTTTCAACCCTATCTCGACATCTTTGTGGTGGTTTTTAATGATGACATTCTCATCTATTCGAAGAGTAGAGGTGAACATGAGGTGCACTTAAGAGTGGCTTTGTAGCTGCATAGAGACAAGCAGATGTATGCCAAGTTTTTGAAGTTCGTGTTTTGGCTTGAAGATGTTGCATTTTTGGGCCAAGTAATCTCTAGACAAGGAGAACAACTAGGTCCTTCAAAGATTAAACCAGTGGAAGAGTGGAAAGCTCTAAAGAATATAACTCAAATTCGAAGTTTTTAGGTTTGACGAGCTACTATCAGAGATCCATTCAGAATTTCTCGATACTCATGAGACCACTCACTAACTTTTTGAAGAAGAATGTCAATTTTGAATAGAGTGATAAATGTCAAGAGATTTTTTAAAAGATTAAAAAGAGGCTTACAGAGGCACCTGTGTTTACTGTGCCATCAGAGGATGGTGAATATGTGGTGTATACTGATGATTCTGGGTGGGTCTGGGTGGTGTCCTGATGCAAAGTGGAAAGGTTCTAGCCTATACTTCAAGGAAGTTGAGGCTACATGAGCTCAATTATACGATGCATGATTGAGTTGCTAAAGGACTATGACTGTTGCTATTTCTTACAATGTGGAGTCCTTGTTTGCAATGAGGGAGGTACGGCTAGAACTTCAAGTGAGTGAAGAAGGATTGTTGGCCAATATCTCTACACGACCTTTAATTTAAGAAAGGATAAGGAGAGATCAATGGAGGATGAAAAACTGATGATCACTAAGAAGAAGGTGGAAAGAGGAAGAGAAACATAGAATATGCTATCATTCCATCATTGTAATGGCAACTTATGAGGCTCTGTATGGTAAAAAGTGTAGAAGTTCAGTATTCTGGGATGTAGAAGGATTGAGGCAGATTGAAGGACCAAAATTGGTGCAGCAACAGAAAGTTCAAGTGATAAAAAAGTGCATCAAGGCTGCTCAAGACCGTCAGAAAAACTACTTTGATAATCATAGGCGGGAGATTACCTATGAAGTAGGTGAGAAGGTTTTCCTGAAGGTGTCACCTTTGAGAGGATTTTTGAGATTCGGGAGAAGCAGAAAGCTAAGCCCTTGATTTACTGGCCCTTATGAGATCGTTAAAAGGGTAGGACCCTTGGCTTATCAACCTAGATTACTCAAGGAATTATCTAGATTACATGATGTTTTCCATGTGAGCATGTTGAAATGGTATAGATCAGATCCAAGCCACGTTATTAAGGAACTTGAAGTGGAAATTTCGGAGGATATGACGTACAAAGTGGAGCCTAAAATCCTAGATCAGATGGTTTGCCGATTAAGGAGCAAAGAGATTCTGATGGCTAAGGTTAAATGGAGTTTTCATTCTCCGAAAGAGGCAACTTGGGAAGTCAAAGAGGACATGCGCAAGCATTATCCTCACTTGTTTTCGAAATCAGGTACAATTTAAATTTCGAGGATGAAATTTTCTTAAAGTGGGTAGAGTTGTAACTCCCCAAATTTTCTATCTAATTAAAAATTTAAATAAAATACAAAGAAAAATGAGGGAAAATTTTTCGCGATTTATTTTAAGTAATTAATTAAGTGGAAGGGTCGAGATTTATCTTAATTAAGAATTTTGGAAATTCGGAGGAATTAGAAATTTCGAGAATTTGGGAGTCGGGATTTAGTGTAGGCCGAGTTAGAAGGGAATTACGAAGTAAAGTGGACCAAGCCCACTAATTACCCTAAAACCCTACATTCCTTCTCATTCCCTCTCCACCTAACGACATCTCTCTCTCATCTCCCTCCACTATCGAAAGATTCCTCTCCACCCTCAACCATCACAAATTCCTACAGTAAGGAGTGTTCCAAGCTTGGATTTTAGCTTGAATCAAGGTAAACAAACCTTCTTTCTCTTCCATTTTCGTTTTGTTCCAAAGCCCTAACTTTAAACCCCATAAATCTTTCGATTTAGCTCCAAATTTAGCAAATGAGGGCTTATTGGAAAGCTTAAAACCTCTACTATCCATTATTACTTATTGTTGATGTAGAATCACTGATTAAGAACTCAAAATCTTCCAGAGAACAGCTGCCTTACAAGGTGATGAGTTGAGGTTTTGTACAATTATCGTTTCTCTCGTGTTCTCTCACATGGTAAGTTTGCTTGGTGAGTATTAAGAGTGTTTTAAGTGTTAGATTGGTTGGGTAATACAATGTGGGAGAGTTTGAATCAAGATTAGGGAAATTTTTTAGGTTTAGAAGGGGAAAATGTGAATTAGGATGGTTAGAGAGTTTTGGAAAGTAAAAATCATTAAACTACACCTAAATGAACTTGTATAGAGCATTAATGGTGGTTGGTGTAAGGGAAACTAAACGTGGTAGTTAGGTTAGTTGGTCGATCAGAAAGTGTTATGAGAAGAGAGTAAGAGTGTGAGGGAGAGTAACTAAAACAGATGTAAAGAAGGCATTTATAAACTTTTTTGCATTCATTGATTCGTAATTATATGAATGTAAGTTGATGTAAATCTATAATATTCATAATAGAGAATTCAAATCACGATGGGGAAGGTTCGCAATCGAGCCGCTAAGTGCTTTTGAGAGGTAAGTAACATAAGCGCAATGTATCCTTACACTTGTGTGTTATTAAACGTGAAGGGGTTGTTTCGTTGATTATAAGTGTGTTGATCACGCTTTGTACTTGTATGATGTGGTTGGCTTAGATGAGTGGCTATGTTTCTTGATATGATATGGATTACTTGAATGTATAATGAGTGTATGAGGTTTAAGCCATCTTGGTGTGCTTTTTATGTTGAACATGAAATATGTTTGATGTGTTTATGGGAGTTCTTAAATGTGACATTGATGTGGGCATCAAACGACTTAAACTATATGATTGTTGTTATGCTATGAATGTGTATGTCTAATGGATTAATGTTGTGTTGTTTGTTGAGAATAATTAAAGGTTGATGTGGTTTTGAATTTTGATTTATGGCATGAATTGGTTGATCATTCATAATTTTTCCATGGAAAATGCACATAACATTCATGTATTGGGGCTCATAGGTGGGGAATTATAATGAATTAAAGGGCTCAAAAGTAGGCAAATGTCTATGACACTAAAAAGAATAATGGGCTCACAAGTGAGCAAATATGAGGGAGTGGTTATGGGCTCATAGGGAAGCAAAATTACGGGTAGTATATAACAAATGCTACACCAGAGCACAAATGGTAAAATGCTAAGGACACATTAGTGTGCAGAGTGTGCCAAAAACTATGGGCTCATAAGTGTGCAAATTGTATGGATCCAAACTTTTATAGCCAATACTCCCAATCGATGAGGCCAATTTGCAAACGTCAATTTGGGACACGAACGTGAATCAATGAGCTGCATTAGATGACATGCATTCTCATTTTCCTCGTGTTGCATAAATGTGCACGATTAAATATGATGGAAGTATGTTGGCATGATTTGATTATTTTAAGAATTTGAATAGAGCTTGTGGATATGTATATTGATTATGGTTATTTGAATCCAAGATGCGCTTGGATGTTGGTATATGTTTAGCCATGTTCTGTGTAGTTATAGATATGAGGTTTAATTGTGCATGGAAAGTGGATTTTGCAATGTTGTATGCTTGATATTGTAGAAATTGAAATAGTGAAGTGTTATGCGGTTGGTGTTGAGTATGCTTTCCATTTGTTTATGATGATGAATAAAGATGGTCGATGCCATGTTTTATGTGTAGGGTGATTATGAGAGGATTCCATTTATATGCTTGATGATTGTTAGAATTTTAAGTAGAAATGTAGTGAGGAATTAGGTTGAAAATGGATAGGATTTGTTTGTGAAGTGTGAATGTTGAATTGGGGTTGCTTTGTGTGTGAAATGCTAAGTTTTAAGTGCTGAATTGGAGTGCCACGAACGTGAATCAATGAGCCACGAACGTGACACCCATCCTAGAAGCCATTTTCACTCAAAAATGGAGTGTCACGAATGTGACACTACCTCTGACATCATTTTTATGCTTAAAAGTGGTGCCACGAATGACACTAAGGCATCATATTCATGACTCACCATTCGTGACACAATGAGTCATTAAAGTGACGCTAGATCTCGACACATTTTTATCCAACTTTATGCGTAACGAATGTGATATGAAGAGTCACGAACCTAACTATACTTCTGGACACCAAAAATGTGTTGAGACGGAGCCACGAATGCACCATTTCTATGAGTCACGAATGTGGCCATGGTTCTAATCATCTTTTCCTTCCAAATTGTATGAGTTACGAGCGTAACACTAGGAGTCACGAATGTGACCATGTTTCTGACCATCTTTTTCCTTAAATATTATGAGTCATGAACGGTAGCCTTTGGTATCACCATTCGTAACATAAGTGTCACGAACGTAGTGCATGCCTGACTCCAAAATCATTGTTCAAATGTGTTCACTATTGTTAGGGAAGTTGAATGCTGGTGTGATAATATGTTGAACTAACTGTTTGTAAATATGAAGCTTATCTCTTTCGAGAAGTTTACAAATGTTGTATAAAACATATAGATATATGTGAATGCAATCTTGTTAGGGAAGTTGTCTATTTTAGTAAGTGTTTCTTACTGAGTTTCACAACTCATACGTTTTATGTCTGCCATATTGGCAAGGGCTTAAGGGGATACGGCGAAGGGTGGTAGCTATTTTGTTTTGCCGACTATTTTCTGGAAGAACCCAAGGACCAAGGTGGGTCGTGCACTAAAGCATTTCGAACATATGTCATACATGTGTCTGTATTTGAACATTTTAGCCTAATAAATTTTCTTATTAACTTTTTTTATTTTCCAATTGTATTTCAAAACTATGATGTCCAAATTCAGGCGCCACTTGAGAGGTAAGTATATATAAAAATAAGTGGTAGTCAAATTTGGGGGAGGGGTCACATAAACATCCAAAAATTTCCAGTAATATGCATCACAAAAACCTGTTTTCCATCTTTTTTTAATCTTCATTTTAGCCTTCCTAAATTTCGAATCATCATTTCCACATATAACACGAGCTCTCGCTCTTATTCCCCTTATGACCTCGAGCTTTTGCCCATTTCTTTTTCATTCATACTACAGCTCTTGCCCTATTTTCTTTTTCCTTTATGACCTTGAGCTCTCGCTCACATTTTTTGGTCCTTGGCCATCCATTCAATCACGGCCAATGCGTGTGCAATGATCATACCGAATGCAATGAAGCAATGATCATAGATGTGTCCATAACTCATAGCATTTCCACATGATCATTTCTCTCAATTCATTATAATTTCATTTTTAAGCATCTTGATCAAATCAATTCATATCGATCATAGTATCATCAATTCATAACCACACCATCTTATCATTTTGTTCGACCAATAAAAGCTCATATCATGTCATTCATACAACATAACATTTTCACACCCGATTAACATTATTTCATTCATTCCTTTAAGTTCAATTTCCCATCATACACTACAAGCATAATCCACACTACTCACATATCCACAAACAATAACCAAATATCATTCATAATCTCATACAACATATAACATACAACTATTTAAGCACAATACACACATCCTTTCAACTCAAACATACTTCAAATTCGATCATCGTATTTTAACACACTTTGCTAATTACATACACCATTCATGAATTAACCATCTATTTTACCATACAAATACAAGACATACCAAGGTAAGTATTTTTCGGTGCACTTACGTCGAAATTTGCAAAGTCGTGTGCTCGGTACTCAACCTCGGCTCGGGTTCTGATTTTTGTCTCCTACACAATTTCATTTTCCAATCAATTAAACTATTTTGCTAACCATAACTACCACCAATTAACCCAAATATCCAAAATCCCCTAATTCTTTATACATTTCCCCATTTTCCATAAAACCCACTAAAGAATCCCCTCTCTCCTCTTAAACCCTAAATATCTTACTTCATTGATTGGCTATTCATATCCTACCAAGCTCTACTAACCCAATTCGTCCCTAAACTTGATTTTATTCACATTATCCATCAAATCCCTAACAAAAATCATAACATTCAGAATCCATGTCGAGTTTTTTAATTTTATTCACGTTTGGCTTCCTGAATCGTAAGAAACTCCCCTCCTTTTGCTAGATATCAGCCACTACCGAAATTAGGGTTTTAGGAAATTTTCGTGTGTTTTGAGTTTTTTTAGTGAATTAAGTAAGTCTCTCACACAACTTCCCTTGTTTGATATATTTTGTGTGGTACGCCCTTCAATATGCGCATGCCAAAATCGTGTGTCCTGTTTTTGTACTCACTGCAGATACAACTCGTGCTACATATCATGTTATAAATTTTTAGTACAGTGGCATTGGCACTAGCACGGCCCCATGCCAAGCCCGTTCTAATCTCTGTCAGCCTAATTCTGCCTCATTTTCTCTCATTTTTTCCCAACTTGATCCTTGTTATATATTTAATTATATTCCCTTCTAATTTTAAGGATTTTTTGGGCATTACAATTTTACGTATGTTTTATATAATTATACATATGTATTCATAAGAATTATGAAATATGAATAGTATACATTTGATTTACTTTTGGTTTTCGTTTCTTTTTTATTTATTATAAGCTATTACAATAGAGATGTCATAATTCTTCTGCCTTAAAGAATTTCATTGTAAAAATTCCGATATGTATACTAGTACTGATTTTACCCTTCTTCCACCATCTTATGCTTTTTTCTATATGTTTTGTGTTCTATATGATGATTCTCTATGTTGTTATTTACTAAAGGTTTTAGAACTTACTAATGAATAAGTGCAAACATTTTTTCTTCATTTTGTCCTCTACCTCCCAGTTGCCTCTCTTATCACATGATTCTGCACTAGCACTTTAACCATAGGGATCTTCCTCATTTTTAATTATCTGATCTTCCAATCTACTATCTATATTGGTTCTTTGACATAATTCAAATGCTCTAAAATCTGAACGTCTGATTCGAGAAAATATGTGTCGGATCAGATCTATATATCATGAGCATACTAACATGGAACATATTATAAATCTATGCTAACTCTACTACAAGTGCAGTCTGTATGCTAAAGGAGCAATACACTTTGTGATCTCATATGGTTCAATGTATTTGGGATACAAATTCCCTTTATTCTTGAATCTAATTATTCCTTTCTCAGTACAGACTTTTAGGAATATATTTTCACCCACTTGATATTCTATCCCCTTTCTGTGTTGATCATAGTAAATATTATGTTTATTTTGAGTTACTTTCAGTTTATTCTTGATCATCTCTACTTTTACTATTACCTCTTAATAAATTATAGGATGAAAAAAATCTTTGCCCCCTCTCTATCCCATATACTAAACTTTTGCAGTTTTTTCTATAACGAGCTTCATACTGTGTCATACCTATGCTGCTATAACATCAATTATTATAAATAAATTCAATCAAAGGTATGTACCTATCGTATGATTTATGAAACTCGAGTACTTATGCTCATAAAATCTCTTCCAATTTTTGAATGGTTATTTCATTCTGCCCTTCTGTCTAAGGATGGTTATTTCATTCTACACCCAGCCAGTAACGCCTGCTAAAAGTAAATTCTACTAAAGCTTGGACATAATTTGAAAGTCTCTGTCCGATACTATACATATAGGGATCCCATGTAATCTTACTATTTCTCTAATATACAATTGTAACGCCCAAAAAATTTCACAAAAATGTCTTATTTAAATTTCATATTAAAATAATATACGAAGAAAATACCAGTAAATTTTTTGCGAATTGTTTTAATAAATAATTGGGAGTAATAAATTGAAATATTGAAATGGGGAGATTAATAAAAAATTTAGAAAGATATGAATTTCGAAATTTCGAAATTCGGGAATTATTTTGGGTCGAGATAAAATAAATTTCAAAGCAAAATGGACCCAAGCTGACTGGATAAATTTTCTTTCGTCCACTCAATCCCACTCACACGACAAAGCATCTTCTTCCTCCCCATTTTCAGATTTTATGCTCTCTCTCTTCCTCCTTCATCTCTCCCTCATTTCCAATCTCTCTTCTTCTCCATTGAATTTTCTCTCAACCATTCTAACCTTAAACACTATTATTCTTCATAAAACCTTAAGCTTGGGAAGCTTCAAGATCAGTGGGAAGTTAGTTTGGTAAGTGTTCTTTTTGTGGAATCCCGTTTTTATTGAAGCTTTAATTTCAAAGGGGTGTAATTTGATCAATTAAGCTCCGATTTGATCGTATAATAGCTCGTTAGAAAGCTTAGTATGTGTACTAATAGATGGTAACCATTTTTGGTGTTTATATACATGTTTGGTGGCTGAAATCAAGGTTAGAAAATTAGGGGTGAATAATGACGAAAATTGAGTTTTGTTAATCTAAGTTCCATTTTGTGCTTTGTTGTTTAGGAAAGACTCTTTGGGCATTTTTGAGGTAAATTGAACCATTAATTGGATTGGGTAGTAAATGAGGAGAGGGAAGCCTTAGAAATTTGGAAATTTATGAAGGGTTTTAGTAGGAAATTTTTTAAATGATAATATGGGAGGTGAAAAACAAAAGAACATTTCTTAATTATTGAATTGCATAATTTAAATATAAATAGTTAATGTAAAAATTTCAAATTTGTCCATTAGGAGGTCAAAATCCCAGAGAGGGGAGTTCAAAGCTGGAAGCTTAGGCGTGTTTTGAAAGGTAAACAATGCGAGCACAACTTTTCTTGCTTGTATGTTTCTTGCATGTGAAATGTGAGAATTAATTGGATGAGTGTTAAGCTATAATGTGTTTATATGTGTGGCTATTCTATAGATGATTATGTGTTGATATGCTTTTGAATTGTTGAGGTGACATGAAATTGGATTGATGAGGATTAGTATGTTGGTTGAGATGTGTTTGGCTAAAATATGTGTTGTTGTTGATATGAATTGTGGTGATGCTATGCTATGGATTGTGATAATGTTGTGATTGTTATCTATACTTAATGATTTAGCATGGCATGGATATGCATGGATGTGTTATTTGATAATTTTCACATCATGCATGCACTAAGGGCTCATTAGGAGCATGTAAGCTAATTAATGGCTCTTAGGAGCATGAATTTGAAATGAGGGAGGGTTACCGGCTGTTGGAGCGTATTTGCAGTCGTATATAAAAAATACGTTACTACTGCATAGTGGAAACTCGTTTCACAATTTAGTGTTCGAGTGTGCCGGCCATTGGGGCTTTAAACAACCCCACAAAGGCAAAAAAATCTATGGACCATAGTAATTGTAACCTTAACTTCCGGCCGACGAGACCTGTTTGCAAACGTCAATTTTAAAGCCAAATAAAGGCGTAATTAATGGGATTCCGGGTATGATCATATTGAGGAATGCATTAGATCATATGCATTCATATTTATTATTTTGCGTTTGACATGTTCTTTGTGAATATAATTATTATATTGAGTGACATGTTGATTGAAATTTTGTATGATCATACTTATGTGACTTATAAATGATAGGTGATCAATTTAGGATGCTAAGGGGAATGCATTATGTTTTATGGGATTGTGATGAATGTTTGTTGAATATAGAGTTGGATGATATATATATAATTGAAGAATTGTTGTTTGAAAGGAATTTTTGTTTAGAATTGAGGCATGTTTTTATTGATGCTAAGGA
>CANYCX010689081.1:0-12549 GCA_948193385.1 Breynia disticha f. nivosa
TGTTTTATGTATGCAGGATTCAAAGGATTTCCACAAGCGAAGTCGATGGATCACATTTGGAAAAGTGAATTGTATTTTTCATAGTTTTGCATAAGTTGCTTTACTTAATTCATTGTATTTTGAAATCCACATGTATACATTAGTTGGCATTAGACTCTTATATATAAAATATCTACACATATTTGAATTAATTAAAAATAATTAGAATGTAATATTGGGCATCACATTTAGTGGTATTAGAGCAGGGATTAGATTCCCTCAGGATAGTTGCATTATTTTCATGTCAAATGCATGTTTTAGTTTTTAAAACAGAGTTTTGGTTTTAAAAATCAAGAATGGTTTAAGGAAATTGTCGTGCTTTGGCCTCGTGGAATCCTCATGACTGGTTGTCTTAAAGTTTGATGACTCATGTGTTCTAATGGTTTAATTGTTGAAAGATAATTTAGAGAAGAAATATGTAATTTGAATGAATTAATATGATTTGTGTACATGATTTTGTTAATATGGCGGGAGTGCTAGTATGATGATTGATGATATTGTGATGTTGGTTAAGTGAAATGTCACTTATATGGAAAATGAAGTTTGGGATGATTTGTATGAGTTGAACATTATGATTGTTGCTTAGCATGCATGTTGTGACTTGCATATGGGCTATGTTGGTTTAAATGAATGGGCATAATTGGTACATGTGGAAACAACAATAATGGATAGCTAACTCTTAATGTGGAAGTGATTAAATGTGGATTTAGTTGTGAAAGTTCTTGAGTTGTATGCTATGGAATGTAGGTGCCTAAATTTGTTAGTTTATTGAGTTGGATATGTGTATAAAGAATGCACGATTGAAATTCTAACCATTGGTTAGAATATGAGAATGAAATAATAAGGGCATGAAAGCACGATTTTGTATTTCTCTTGCATTGTTCATGATAATGTAGGTTGATACGTTGAGATATGCGAGATATAATTTGAATTGTTGGATTGAAAAGAATGCTGGTTATATGTGGTTCGTGTGTGAAACAATGTGGTGGAAATTTCCTGTAGTGTCTTATACTTAAAATGCCATGAAATTGTTGTGTTTTTTAAGGTATCAAATTTTTTTAGTATAAAAAATGAGCTAATAATATGTTTTGAGAATCCAGAAGTCAGAGTATATGCTCTAAGAGATAGAAAGAGAAACTAATATTGATATATAACTGAATGTCTAAGAGATTAAAGCAGAGTGAAAGAACAAATGGTAATAATTTAAAATTGTATTAATGTGATTAATGATGATAACCATTACATTCTAAATAACTATAGGAACAACAAAAATTATAATAGAGTTAATAAGTATGCAACAATGATTTTACATTTAAAAGAAATAATAAAGATAGATTTATAAGAATTGAAAGAACAAAAAATGGTAAAGATATGTAATTGAATGCTATAAGAATTAACTAAAGTAAGAAAGTAAAAGATATAATTGAAAATTTTGATAATATAATTGATATTTGTTCTTATTATATCCTATGTAAGTGAAAAAAAAATGAAAATTTTAGTAGAGTTGATAAGTTTATAGCAAGGTTGGTAATTCAAAAGAGATAATAATGCTAGAATTACGAGATTGGAATTAAGAGTTAAAGGAAAAAAAATTAAGTATAGAGTTATATTTTAGAAAAGAAGAAAATAGAAGTTTTAGAGATATGATAAAAGCTAAAGAATATTTTAATAATGTTATTAATATTAGATTTGTTACCAATAATAAAGTTAAATATAATAAAAGGAAGGTCAATAGTTGATAAAAGTTATTAAATAAATAGAATAAGATTACAGATATCTTTATAGTATAAGTGCTAATAAAAACACAAAGTTTATAAGACAAAATAAGTAATCAGATAGTTAAAAAGAGAATTAAGAGATGAACAATGGTGTAAGAAAAAAGTGAAATAGATATTTTCAAAAAAAAAGTACTAGAGATAGATATATTAAAGTTTTGAAAAAATAATGTCTATAGTAATAGGAAGTTGAAAAATATCATTAGAATTTATTAGGATAAAAAGGGAGAAGTTGTTAGAATAGATATAAAAAGTAAACGAAGTAACGTAGACGATAACATATGAGAAAAGAAAAATAAAGATGAATGAGAATATGAAGAGGGAATATAAAGTAAAGAGCAAAAGGAATATAATACAGATAGAGAAAATACAAGAGTAAATACAATGAATAAAAAAATGGATTAAGTTATAGTGTATGATGAGAGGATCAATGATAATTGAGAGGATAAAGGATATTCGAACAAAATATCAGAATAAAAGAGAATTAGGTATAGACAAAGAAAGATTAAGAAGAGAATGTTTAGAATTATATTTGAAATTATTAATAATAGAATAAGACATTAGAAAAAGAAGGAAAAAGAATCATTGAAAACGAAACTTTAAAGTCAAATATTATAATAAAGGCATAGTAAGAGAATTTCAAAGATAAAAATTCAAGATTAAGTAATATAATAGAGATAAATAGAGAAAAAAAGAATTTTGAGGACAAAATGAGGAAATATTTGTCAAATCCCTGTCCTTTCTACCTAGATAAAGCTAGAAACACACGACAACCCACATATATTAAAAAATGCATACTATTATAGCATATTTAAATAATATTATTAGGGATGATAAATAAGATATAGGTATGTTAAAGCAACATGCATAAGGATATATTACTTTTTGTTTAAACATATAACATTCCTGTATTCAAATATTTGCTATATCGATTTAAAATAGAATGTTTATAAATGTTATATGCAATTATATCTCAAAAGATGATTATATTCAATGAAAATTGACAATGAAGTATTCAATAGTTACATGGGCATATTAAAGACAAATGGTAGATGTGTTGAATTAACGCACCAGGTGTATTGAGCTAAAATATAGCTTAAGGACAAAAGTAATCAAAAACTTGATAAAAACCTATCTGAAAGCTTCCATTTTTCTTACAATTGTATATTAAATTGTGTGCATATTGGATTCAAATTCATAGGCTTTAAAAATAATAAAGAAAAACAAATAAAAAAAGATGAAATAAATTTAAGAAAAACGTAAGGACTAAAATTAAAAGAAAAAGGGACAAAATGGTAAAAGTATAAGAATTTTCTTTATAAAAACATCTCACACCAGATTTCCTTCATACTTCACTTTTTAAAAATGCACTTAGCTTTCAATTTATACCTTAGGAACATCCTAGCAAATATTCAACCAAAGCTTTGGTGATTTGGAGTGAAGAACATAGGGTTTTGCTTGTTGTTCTTAATTCCATCAAATTTTATCAATTTTTATCTATAAATTTTGAATTTTTAAAAATAACTCCTAAATGTTTATTTCTTTGTAATTTTTATTTCAATAACTTGAATTTGTCCTTGAATTAAAAAATTAATGACAGATATGATTGAATCTTAGAATAGGAGCACAAATTTTTGAGATTTTGATGTCCTGTTTTTGTTATAAGAATCAAACATTTGATTATTTCTAATGTTTCTCTTTGTGTAGTTTATTAAATTAAGAAAAAGAGGATATTTTAGAAACTAGAACATGGTAGTAAAACATAACAAGTTGAACCACTTGATTTGATTATGCATTAAAGAGATATGATAGAAATGGAAAAATAGGATAGAGACAAAATAGTATGGCGGTATAAGAACTTAGACTGAATTGTATGAATTCTATGAAAAATATACACAAATGTTAAAAGCAATATTATATATGATTTCCAAATTTTGGCAAAACAAGACAAAATTGAGCAAACTCTGGCAGCTTAACTTAGTACATATGAAACAAGGTGATAGAATCTAAATCAAATATTGAGGTAGAAGACTTATAAAAATTGAGAATAATCAAACCCAAAATCAAAGAGTTATGACCATTCAAATGTAGCCATAAAATGCTGAAAAACCAAACCAAAGGACATTACTTATATTCATTAGCATCATTCATTATTAAACAATCCATAATGGTACAATTGGTCATTTAATGTTAATAGGATGTTGAAAAAATGCATAAGAGAGAAGATTTGAAAATCAATTATGTTGTCTTACTAGGAGAGTATACTACCCAAATTTATAGTCGAAATTTTATGATTATAATATTTTTAATTGCTTGCTATATATGGTATGGATTGAATGATTTATTTGTTTGTAGATATAAATAATATTTAGTGGGTGTTAGATTGTGAGTTCATGGTTGAACTTAATTTATATAATTTTTATCTGAATGCACTAGTATATGTTGGATATTGAGATTGATGATTAATGTTAGAAAATTGCTAGTGTGAATTGTTGATGTGGGTTGCAAGGGTTGCACCATTACTACAATTTTCTAAAGTCTAAGTGTTGTTGTGATCGATGGATTATTTGCAATTGTTGTGCATATATTCTGAATGATTTATTTGATGTTTGGTATGCTAAAAATTAGCAAAGGTCATGCCGAATTTTCTGTGGAATATTAATACAATGGTAAATAGTAAATAGTATACTGGCAAAAGGATTTTACAACAGTTGATTGATGTTATGTGCATTCATTTCATATAAAACATGATAAAAGAATATGGCTACTTGAAAGGATCTAGAGTTAAGATCTTTGGATCTAGAGCATAAGATCTTTGGTATATAGTGAAATTAAAGATCAAATGATGTTAGAGTTAAGCCTACGGGCTAGAGATTTTGACCTACACGTCTAGAGAAAAACTTATGTGTCTAGAGTATAAAAAGAAAATCCCAGGTAAGATCCAAGCAAGGATAGTCACTATGAGAAAAAGAATAACAGAGCATTATATGGTATATGCATATGTGAGATGTGTTATGCTAAAATAAGTTAAATGTGATGTGATTGTTGTATCAATCACTAGAGTAATTAATAGATTAATCATATCAAATATATGATGATATAGGATGTTTTAAAGATTTGTAGATGAATATATATGTGCAGATAAAAGCTCTTGACTTATAGGATGTTATCTAGAGTAAAGGGGAAATAATAGAGGTATGTCGGTATGTATTAATATTAGAGATGAATGTAAATACTTACACATCAAGTAGAGTATAAGGTAGGTAATTGAATAAAGAGAATTATATAAAATATATACTAAAAATAAAGGACAAAGGAAATAGAGAGGAGGAGAATTGAAAAGAGAGTAAGAATACATGATTGAGGAAGATAGAGAAATGAATGTGATACTAAATTGTGAAAACTTATTAAAAAGAGTTAAAAATATGTGTAAAATTGAGATATATTGATTAAAGGTTAGAATTAGAATTAAAATTATACTCACTGAGTTTGCAATTCATTAACTTGCTTTTAGTTTCTTGTAAAAATAAAAATAAGGAACATGTCCAGCTGAAGCTTGGATGATTCCTCTCTCCTATTTTAACTTTGTATAGTTTTAGCATATAGGTAAAACATTCTTCATATGACATTTGTATGATTGAGTGTATAAAAAAAAAGTTATTAAAGTGATCATTAAATAAGTTTTATAATTATGAAGATAATTAATAAAAAATATTTTGAAATAGAGTGATTCAACAGAGATATAATAGAGTAAATAATGTTTGTATATAACATAAATTATATAAATAATAACATATAATTAGAGCATAGTAATGGGATATTTTATCAAGGGCATTGGTTCACCTCATTATTTTCTTGGCCTTGAGATAGCACAATCAAAACGTGGGATTGTATTGAATTAGTGGAAATATGTTCTGGATTGGTTAAATGAATTTGGGTTATTTTAGGATCTAAACCTGTGATCACTCCTTTGGAAGTGAAGAACAAGGTGAATAAGTATACTGACAAAACTTTTGTTAATGCAACACAATACAGAAAGCTGATAGGGAAGCTGACTTGTTTGAATTTTAGCAGACCAAATTTGAGCTATGCAACACATTTACTCTCACAGTTCATGGATCAGTCTCAGTTAACACACTTGTTGACTGCAAATAAAGTCTTATGATACTTGAAGCAGACGCATGGACAGTGTTTATTCTTTTCCAGCAAATTCTAGCAATAATTTTGTAGCATTTTCAGATAGAGATTGGGCTAGCTATTCTGATATGAAGAGATCAGTTAGTGGGGTTTGTGTTCATCTTGAAAAATCGTGATTAGTTGAAAATCAAAGAAGCAGGAAATACTGAATCGGAATATTGTTCCATGGCTTCTTATTATTGTGAACATCTATAGTTCTAATGCTAAGCTTGAGGGGGAGTGAGAGAAGCTAAATGACAGTAAGCAGCAATCGTCTACTTCAGCACGTTGTGTACCATTGTCACGTACCACATGGAGCAATAGTTGAGAGTGTAAATGATATTTTGTAATTCTGTTATAACATCACAATAAGTGTGTAGATTGTTATGTAACAAACCTTATATATTGTTTTCGTATATTGACATTTTATGCTATGAAAAAAGGTAGAAGTTTTCTTCTGCAACTTTGTTTCCAGTTTTTATCTCTATCGATGTATTAATTCTTTTCGAATTGATTCACATTAACTATTTGATAAGGTTCAGTTTTAGGTCTTATGTTTTGTTCAAATTACAATTTTAAATTCAATCTTTTTAGTCAAATTTTATGTTTAACGTTTGCATTCAATTAAGGTGTTGATTAGTTTACTAATAAATAAAAATTTATGTGTTACTAACGGTATTACATCAGAGTTATACTATAACGTTAAATTGCAATCTTTAAATCCTTTGTTCAGAACGACATCATTTTATTATGATGACTATGATTAAATTCTCCAAATAACTCAAAAACCAAAACAAAACCCAATTTTTATACCAAAGCCTTTTTTTTCTACTATACCCACAAAGATGTCTCATTTTGAGTAACAATTGTCGAAAACGACTATGTTTCACCATAAATAATCAATTTTCCTACTAGAATTGAGATTCTACCATATTTTTATGAGAAATTTTTATTAAATACTAATTTTTTCAAAACTTTCTTATTTTTACTAGCGCCATAATATTTCTTACACGAGCACAACCATTGCAATGTTATATCAAAACTATTATCGATTTACCAAGTATGCTTTGGTTCAGTGGTGATTGGGGTTGAACTTGGCAGGACGGACTGCGGTTCAATTTCCACAACGCCGCTTGGGAGGGGAATGAAACCTAACCACCCATAACTCCTCTCCGAACCGGATTAGTATCAGCCCACTAGGTCAGGGATACCAGGGCTCAGACCAAAAAATACTATTGATTCATTGTTGCCCATTTCTTATTTTTATGGCCCATTTCCCTCCATCCACAATTTTATTGGGATAATTATACTATCTAGTTTTTTTCAGTTTTAATTTTCATGAGTTATGTTGTTTTTGCTTTGAGGTAATTACTCCCAGTGGACCTTTTTAAGTTTGGTTTTTGAGTTTTGTCACTTGATGTTTGGTTATTGAGGTTTTGTGTATATTTTAAATTGTTATTGTTATTATGTTATTTTACTGTTAACATATTACACTTTTAGCCAAACCATATCTCACACGTGAACTTCCGATTGCCCTTCCATGTTATATTATGCATGTGAACGTTTGTGAACTTCTGATTTTTGTAATGAAGTGTCCGTAAACACATATTTCAGCCTTGTGCATGTAAACTTATCTAAACTACAGTGGTTTGTGATGAAGTGTTCGTGGACATATATGTGAACTCCGTGCATGCGAACCTATGTGAATATCCTATACTTGTTCTGAAATATCCTTTTTTCAATTATATGTGAACTTTTGTTTCAATCATATGTGAAATTTTGTCTTTTTGAACTTGATCATGTGAACCTCTGTGAACTTTAAAACATGCGTTAAGTGTATTAAATGTTTTGTGAACTTGAGCTTGTGAACCTTAAAACTAGTGTTTTAAATGGAGTTTTTTAACTTGAGAATGTGAACATTTGTGAACCTTAGAACGAATGCGAAGTGACTGAGTTGTTTTTATGAACTTGTTCATGTGAACCTTTGTGAACTTTAAAACATGTGTTTAAGTTGATTATATGTTATGTGAACTTGTGCATGTGAACCTCTGTGAACCTTAGAACGTGTGATCAAATACATGTATATGTTTATGTGAATTTGCTAATGTGAACCTTTGTGAACTTCGGAGAACAAAAACTTTAAGATTTCATCTCTGTCGTGAAATTCCAGAAAATTGTGAGATTATGGAATTTTGATAAAAAAAATTGACTTGAAATTGTAATCAACAAGAATGATTTCACTTGATTTCATACCTGGGTTGAAGCATACCAGTTGATTTATACAAATCATCTTCATCGTTTTTCTTTGACTTTTGGAAAAAAAATAACTTTGAATTGCTTTTTGATTTTCTGCAGATGATAATTGTGTTTGATGGGATTTTCAATTTTTGATGAATATGTTTTGGAAGAATTGCTTTTTCTAAAAGTTAAGAATATTTGAAAGTGAGATTTTAGAAATAGGATAACAACATACCTTAGTTAGTTAAAGGATGACTATTTTTTAAATATAGTACGCTTGGGTTGTCATTTTTACAATTTGTAAAATTAGTGGCTATTTCCTGAATATGCAAACCTTAAGTGTAAGGTTTGTTAAATTTTCCCAAAAATTTCTTACTGAAAGACACTTCCACTATAAATTTTCGCAGTTCCCCATTCTTAATGAATTGGTAGGAAAAAAATAATGCGCCAAAGAATGAAAAAAATTAGATTTTTATACCACCAGCGCGATGCGACGGAGTCCTGTGTATTATAATAAAAATCAGTTGATAACGTGATTTAATTATAAAATAGAATTTAGAGTTTATTTTTAAATTTCAATTTTAAATAAATTTTAACACAGTTAAGACTTTATATTCTAGTACACTTAAAACTGTGCTGATAAGATATTATTGTGTAAAATTTAAATCGTGTTAAAACACATAACAGTAATGATAATAACAATAATAATAATAATAACAATAATATTATATATATATATATATATATATAGTTTTTGCTTCCGAATTAGTATATATATATAAATATATAGATTACGTTTGTTTGGTTGAAATTGATTTCCTTCGAAAAATATTTTCATGTGTGTGAATCTTATTTTCCATAATCATATTTTCTGGTATTTCATATTCAAATATTTAAAAATATAAAGAAAAATATATTTCTATATTTTTTTAAAAAATATATTATAAATAATTATTCTTTTATCGTTAATTAAATTATTTTCCATTAGTAACAAATCTTAAAAAATAAAAAAAAGCTATTTTCTTAAAAAATAAATTTCTCCAAACAGTGTGTTGTTTTATAATGTTAACAAATTTTCAACTAATGTAATTTATAGTGAAATACCAACTGCAATTGTTGTGAAAAAAATGTGAGACTGCTGAATTATGTTGATGGAAGTATAATTCGCCAGCCTGGTAACAATCAAAAGAAGTCTGCCAATTTATAGAACAAGATTATCTAATTTACAAGGAAATCTCAGAAACTGCCAATTAAATAACAAAAATAAGGCATGCAAAAATTCAATTTAGATACAAAATATTGTCAAGACAAAGACGGACAATTACTTCACTATTATGACCGAGAACGATCATATAATTAAAAAATATTATACAGCCAAATATTATAAAATGAGAAGGAGCTCATTCAGCTGCCAAATTTTCGAACTGCCAGGGATTGAATTCCGTTGATTCAACTCCAACCTCTTGAATGCTCTCGGAGGAGCTATCTATGGCGGCCCGATGTTCGGTATACTTGCCATTGAACCTGTACACTTCCAAATCACCCCATGGGGTTGGGTGAGTCTCATCAGTTTGATCAAACCATCTGGGAGTGAACTTTTGTCCCTTCGCCTCTCGGCTTTTCTTCTCTGCTCTCTGTCTCTCCTCCAGGCTAAACCAACAACAAAAGATAACAGATATTAGTAACGTTCATGATTGTCATTGTCAAATTTCAGCATCCATCAATCAAACGCAACAAACAAGTTATATGGTAGAGGTGTAAAACAGGACGGAACCAGTGGTTCACGGTTCCAAGGTTTATGGAACCAGACCCAACCGTGGTTCACAGTTCAAAGGTTCTTAGGAACCGGACCGTGAACTAGCTGGCTCTAGCGGTTCCGGTTCCGGTTTGATTTTTGCATGTTATGACAAATCGGACTACGGTCCTCTAACAATGGATTACAATGAAATAACCCGTGCTCGATCCTTGAAATCCACCACCTCTAAAGAAAAGAAAACACACACAAAGACTCACATGCTTTTCTCGTAACCAGCTTTGTTCAGATCCCCCTTCTCAAGTGCATATCTGTCGGGGCGTAAACGAGAATCTGATGCCAATAACTTCTTTGGGGCAGTGTCAAAGCTGTTCATCTTGTGAGCAAAATGTGTGTATTGGAATTTGTCATTTTTTGGAGCATCAGCAACTCTCCAAACCTGAAAGAAGCAAATCTGTTAGCTGAGCTCCTCTAACAAGTACCAGTTATTAACTAAAGAAAAAAACTGAAATAAAGTATTATCACAGTGCACATGCACATTTTCATTCCAATATCCCAAATAAATAAAAAGGTTCATCGTGTTCCAATAACCAAAAAGATTCTCTGCTTCAAAAAAAAAAAAAAGATTCTCGTATAACTCCACAAGCATTCAGCACAAAAAATTATTCCAAAGAACAAACATTAAATGAAAATCTTACATTCCTAACATGATGAAGCATCACTTATACAAGGATTGAATCAACATATAAACAAATTACTATCAGAAAAGCAGAAGGCTGATAAGAAATTTTTAGTGCTTAACAAGTTCACCAACAAGCCATCAACAAGCTACAAAGCTATATACTAACCTCCTTCAGCTCAGTGCCTGGGCATGGCTCCCCCTCCAAGTCGCAAGGTTGATAACTCAATGACTCATTCCACTTCCCAGTTATCAATATCTTTGGCTCCTCCGAAGCATTATATACATATCCATCCACTTCATAACGACCAGCACTGCAGATGGTGTAGGGTAAGATTAGAAAAGGCAAAGGAAATAGTAGTAGAAAACAAATGCATCAAATGCCGGAAAAAATATGCAATATTATAAAAAAATATGAAATTGAATAATACCACAGCATCTCTGAAAATACATACCCAAACCAACCACACGGCTGGAAGTACAATACAACTTTGTCTCCTGTTGTCATGTTAGTGATGACCATCTCTCCAGGAGAATCAATCCAAGTCCGACCAAAGATGAGGTTGCTAACTTTTGTAAGTGGAGGTACCAAATCAAGAACTACACCATCTCTTTTGAGGGTCACACGCGTTCTGAGGATAAGAAACGTCAAAGTTCAATGAGCAAATATGTGAGAAGTTGTTGCCTCGAGACATATGCATTAACCAAACCAGTTATCAATTATAATTTAGGCCCGACCATGTCTAAACCATACGCAAATATAATCAGGCTCGGGAAGCCACCACAAACAGGACTAAGAATCTAACCATAACAAGCATGCCGATCTAAATCTGATTGCATGTACACAAAATTCAATTTTCCTGCCCCAAAACCTCAATACAATTGTATATTTTACATAGTATAAAGAAATAGGCATACTCTCCCTTCCAAATAACCAGTCATAGGTGATTAAACACCAAGATGTTACTGTCATAAGATCTCAAAAGATACAGAAAAAAAAAAAGAAACAAACCCAACTTTTACCTGCCGAGAGGATAAATTTCGATCGAGTTCCCCAGGAACTTAGTTTTGACCTTTGAGGTTATATCATAAGTGAAGTGCTCGGTTTCAGCATGCCCGGCACTAATTGGAGGGTGATGGCTGACCTGTGAAAACAGATCAATAAAAATGTTAACTGGAGCCAAGTTGAAAATATTTGAATGACAAGAACAAAACAAACAAGAAACGGGGAAAGCTCTGGATTTATTATTATTATTATGTCAAGAAAAGGTCAAATATAGAATGACAACACCACCATATCTCACCTGCTCACCAATAAATGTAATGCCACCATGGTTTGCCAACTCATAAGTCTCACCAAGAATTGGATTAAATGGTTTCCACGTACGTTGGAAGGCATAGTAGACAGATATGAAAAAGGATGCTGCAATCGAAAATCCCATCAGGAACCAACAAGAAAAGAGCAATTGAGTGCACAATGCAAAGAGAAAGAGAGAAAGTCCTTACCAGCATACACCAATCGCATGTAAGGATCCTCACATTCATCAGCAAGATCTAACAGATGGGAGTATTCCATCAACTGCAAAAAAAAAAACATTGTACTTTCATCAAGACTACCCAACATAAAAAGGAATACAAATACAAGCTAAATTACAAAACAAAAGACCAAATTCAAAAGAAACAAACCTCTGCCATTTTTTGCAACATGGACATAGGCTCAAAAATAAGCACAGGCAGGGTCACCATTGAAGTAACATCAGACCCTATGTACTTCTGCATCATCTTCCAGTAACTATCCCGATCCTATAGAAACCAACAAAACACAACTATAAACAACGCCAATAAATTTGCAATCTTCATCAGATCACAATATGTTCATGGAACCCAAT
>CANYCX010689185.1:0-14084 GCA_948193385.1 Breynia disticha f. nivosa
GTGTTATTCGAATTTGAATGATTTAAAATTTTATCTCACCTATCTTCCTTCTTTGTATTTTATTTTAAATTATATTATTCTAAAAATCAAAATGATGTTCAAGTTTGAATGTCATTTCTTGGAAAATAAGTAATTAATTTAGGAAATGGTATTTAAATTTGGGCGTCACACTCTTTACCAAAACAAATGACTTTACCTTATTGGCAATCACTGGATGTGATAAAACTCAATTTCTATACTTGATTTTAAAAAATAAACATTTGACTCTACTTGTGAGATTTAAATATCTTTAACTCACATTTCAAGCATCAAGAAGACTCTCCATTCTTCATTGTACCTATAAAAAGTTAATTTGGTTTTTGGTAACCAAGCTACTTTGGATCCATTATGGTTAGCCACAAAAATACCATTAGGTACATTTGTTCCTTTTTAAACCCACATTTTCTTCACACGAATGGTTCTTCTAGGAGCTATACAAGTATGAGCACTATGATCAATTTTTAAGCATTTATCACACTTAGGAAATTTTAAATTCACCTACTCATACTAGTGATCTAGTTTATTGATCAAAGTTTTTTCATGCATAAATTCATTGCAACATTAACCACATTTAGAGAAAGTACACCTTTGCATGTTTAACATCTTTTCATATTTATCATTTTTATTAGTATACTTTCTAATGATGATGATTAGTTTTGCTTTATTCTTTTCAATTTGAGCTCTAAAGTTGTCATATTCAAGCATGTAATGAGAAATCATTAGTATCTTATTTAATGCTGCAAGCAATTCTTCACTCTCACTCTCTAGCAATTTATTCTTCTTCTTAAGCAACCTGTTAGCCTTAATTGCATTAGAATAATCAACATGTAAAGATTTAAAGGCATCAAGTACCTCATCATCAATAGTGGAATGATTTACCTCACATTTTTTATCAGTTGAGTAGGATTCAATACCTATGAGAGCAAGTTTGGTTATCTCCTCTCTTTCTTCTTCCTCTTCATCACTTCAAGTGGCTATGTAGGATTCCTTAACTTTGCCTTTAGCCTTTTCTTGAGGATGCTTTGAAGAGCCAATTCTACAATATTTTTAGTGATGACTAAATTTTCCACATTTGAAGCAAGCACATCATTCTTTAAATCTTTCCTTCTTCTATCCAACAGTGTTTTTCACTTTCCTATATTTATAGCATAATGAGTAACTTCTTCATCTTAATTTTTATAGTCTAACTCATCAAACTTTTTATTGGATGCTTTTAAGGCCAAGCTCTTCTCTTTCTCCTTGGATATAATTTTGAGGCCTCTTAACTTGAGAAATGTTTAAGAGTTCAAAAGAGATCCCACAAGAGAACTAAACTTAAGTGTGTTCAAGTCTTTTGACTCTATAATTATAGTGACCGTGGCATCCCACTCCTTAGGAAATGATCTCAAAATCTTCTTCACTTTATCACTTTTAAATATTGTTTTTCCAAAGGAGGCAAGTCCATTGGTAATCTCCATAAATCGATCAAGCATAGAGGTGATTCCCTCACTTTCCCTCATTATGAAGAGCTCATAGTCATGAAGAATCATGTTGATTTTTGTCTCCTCCACTTGAAAGGTGCCTTCATGAGTTATCTCAACCATATTCTATATTTCTTTAGCATTTTCACAAGAAGCAACTCGATTTAAGTCTTCAAAATTTAAAGCAAATAAAGCATTTGCATTGCCTTTGAATTTACTTGTTCATCTTTCCAATCATCATTTGTGAACTTGCATTCCTTTTTTAATTCCCCACTAATTTTTCTTGCCACGTTGGGATCGATGACTATAACCTTTCAAACTTTAATGTTTTAAGACTTGATAAAAATTGTCATTCTCTTCTTCCACATCATGCAGTTGGATCCATCAAAGAATGGTGGTAGGTTTGGAGTATAACCATAGACTTTGTTTCTTCCACCAAAGTTCAAAGCCATTATAGATCCTTATCCCTTAGGATGTAAAGCCTTAAGAAAGGGATTTCTGCTCTGATAACAATTGTTGGATACATGATAAGGGGGTTGAATCATGTATGCTTCTTTATTGAATTCTTTGTAGAAATTTATGAAACACTTGGTGTTAATGAAAACAAGCAATATTGACCATTGAATTTAGTGTGGTTCAACACTAACCGTCCTACCTCCACTACCTTAGTACCTCTAGTAAGGATTTTCAACCACTTTACTAAGTGTCACTTCCTAGATCAGTGAGAATTATTTACACAATCACTTTCTAGCTAAGTAAGATCTCTTACACTCACTTTCTATCTAAGTGAGAACTCTTATATACACTTTCAAGATAAGTGTGAACTTTACAACTTTGCTTTTAAGCTAAGTGAGAACTTTACAACTTATTCAAGATGTTACAAAATAACCCTAGGTTGTTGCAAAAATAATAATTTTAAACACAAGGAGATTTTCTTGTCAAGATGAATGATTTGAAGCTAACAAGTGTTTTCCCAATGTTCCTTTATGTTTCTCTGCTATTTTGAAGCTCTTTAAAGGTCTTTTTACTCTTGTTTAGCTTGTAGATCTGTTAGACACAAAATAGAGTTGTTACCCTCCCTTTTAAAAACTATTCGTTATGCTCTTTAACATATGTTATCTTCTATTAATGTATTTTACTTTCTATCCTGGATTTTGTGTCAACTTGTCATTTTGAGGTAGAATGATGATCACAGACGTGGCACATCTTTGGTGAGGCTTCAACATACATTACCTGTTCTTTTAACGTACGTCAATAGCTCTCGGGTGTTTTGTATCTTTCAATCATCTTGAAGATAGAATATTGTTCATGAACAAGACACTTCTAGATTTTATGGATGTGGCACAAATTTGGTGAGGCCACAACGTATATTATCTATTCTCCTAACATATGTTAATATGGAATTCTTCTATTTATAGGTTTCTTCATGGAAAACATACTTTCTCACACATAGAGTACATTAATTAAGTGCAGAATTTCATCCTTAGCCATTTACTAATCTCTTCAACAATATCCCCTTTGATCAAATAAACCTGAAATCAACCTTTATCAATTTCATCATTTTATGCATTATTAAAACACAATGAAGATATTAATGTTGATCATCATTGATTCAACATGGATGCCATTCCATGGTTAATTATATATGGCAATAATCACATGTTATGTATGCATATTTTGTTTGAGATATGTGATTGGGTTCGATAAATGGTATGAAGGTTTGTGTGTGGCTTGAGTATATGATTGATATTGATTATTTTGTTGGATTATGCAATTAGTGAGATTCATGGTATGATTTTGTGTATGTGTCCTAATGCCAATGAAGTTGTTATGGATGGTTGTATGTGAGTATGTGAGTATGGACTTGTCGAGTGAAAAGTGATTATTGGTTTATGGAATGGAAATGTTGTTGTTTATTATCAATGCTATTTGATGGAATGTGAGTATGTGGTTCAATAAGAATATTTAATAGATACATTAAAAAATGAAAATTAATAAGAATGAGAATAAGTAAATGTGGCTTAAAAGGAAGCTAAGGAAAATGTAAATAGGGGTATAAGGACCCCAATGTATGATAATGCTAAAGGGCATATAAGGACGCCAATTTAACCTTTAAAGTTTGGGGTGTATAAATACACCATTATAAAGTTGATGTGGGCATGTCAAGATGCCATATTGTGGATATTTCATGGATTATGATACTATTTGAAATGCATTCACTCACATAACATCATATAACATTTTGCATATAGAGCCCATATAAGGATGGGGTAGGTATTTATGGAGCATTTATGGATGCCATGGAAAGATTATGGTTATAAAAGATAACGTGGGTATAAAGACACAATGGGCATATAGAGACTGTATAAAATAAATTGTGGGTATAAAGACCCAATGGACTTATAGGGATACCGTAATCATAAGGTGTGGGTATAAGGAAACAATGGACATATATGGATATCATAATATAAAATATGGGTATAAGGACCCAATAAACGTATAGGGATGTTGTTATCATGAGGTGTGGGTATTAAGGACCTAATGAACATATAGGGAAGCCATAAATAAAAAGTGGGTACAATGACCCAATGGGTGTATAGGGACGCTTTAAAATAAAATGTGGGTATAAGGACCCAATGAGTATATAATGATGCTGTAATACAAAATGTGGGTATAAGGACCTAATGGGGCAAATAGGGATGCTATATGAGGAGCATTGCATATAATGCATGAGTATGCATTATAAAAAATTCATAAAGATTGTGAGCATTATGATGTTTTGAATATGACTGAAGGTGTGTTAATGTTTAGAACTAAATGACTTGTATATATATAAGGTGACTAATTTGTGTTATTCGTATGTTTTGCGCATGTGTGTGTTGAGATTTGTGATGATGTGTAAATGGATGATTTTCAAAATGTGACTTGATGGAAAGGGTATGTTTGTGGATTATTACATATATGAATATGAGGATATAACTTAATTATTGAATTATTTTTAATTAAAATGAGACATTATGTTAAAAGGATGTGGTTGTTTTTTATCCATGTGTGTATGTGGGATGCCTGATTGGTATATTAATGGTATGACTTTGAGTGTGGATTTTGTGTGTGAATTAGAAACATTTGGAGGTTTAAGAAGAACAAGGTAAAAGGTGATTAGGAAAACGAATGCAAAATTAGGTGTAAGATAATAAATATGAATTAATAAATTGATGGATAATGTAGTAATGAATGTTGGGCATGTGAAATACTAGCTAAATGATGTTTGAAAGTTGTGTGATTAATGATAGATTGATTTGGCATTTTGTTCAATTGAATTCAAGGGATTTTGCACTTGAAAAGATGGCAAACGGGTTGGAAAATGGTTTAGGCTAACCGTATGTCAACCCATGCAAGGTTTCTAAAGGGAACTGAAGGCCCAGAGTCTAGTTTTAAGGGCTAACGGACTGGGAAATGAGTTGTTTAAATTGTTCTCCAGATTGTGCACTATTCTTTGATGACACTGGATTACCAGTGCTAATTTGGGACCCAAACAATTTGGGACACGATTTTCAAAAATCGTTCTCCAAACCATTTGCAACGTATTGGTTTAGGGAACTAGTTATGCAAACTGTTTCTAAAACTATTTTCTTTCCCAGTTTTGAGTTTTTCGTTTGTGTTTAGTCCAAAAATTTGACAGACATGTGTGTTAGGATGTATGATTGATTACATAAGAATATAAATGAATTTAAGTATGAAATCGATTAGCCATGACTTATGACAAGGATGTACATTTTTGAAACTTGTAGTAAGAAAGATAGGAAACCAACCTCAAACGCGTGTGCTTGAATGAAAGATTGCAATGGGTTATATGGTTTGTATAGTGGTGTAGAGAAATATGCACTCACTAAGTTTTTATACTCTTGTTTGGTTTTGCATTATCATTTTATGTATGCATGATCAAGAGGATTCTCAAGTGAGAGGTCAGTGGTGCAAATATTGGAGAATTTAATAAGTAAAATCAAAGGATTTTTGTAAAATCATTTTAATTGATGCATTTGATTTTATAAACTCATATATTCAATCTATTCAGCTTAGGGCTTCCGTATTTTAATTAAAGGTTAGTTTTATTTTTGTAGCATTCTCAAGCTGGGTGATATCATGATTGGATAATTGATTTAAAACAGAAAAAAATTTATACAGGTTTTAGTTAATCAGAATAAAATAGATAGTGAATTTTATGCATCGTATTTCTGCACTTGAGTAATGTGACTTAGCAACCCATTACGTACTTTAGTCAGCCTTCAGCATTGAAATATTTGACATTATTGGTTTCTTCCTCTTTAATGACAACACAAACACCTATTGCTTTAACCTAAGGTTAATCTTTATCAATTTCATCAATTCATTCATTAACAAAATACAAATAGGATCTTAATATTAATCACCATTGATTTAGTAGTTATGACCTCAAGAAAATCGGTCTACAGTCACCCTCATAACAAACAACACTCCAACGTGAAAATAAGCAATCCAATGTTTTTTGGTTTCACCACCACTTCAAGAGGACTCTCTTACATCAGGTTTTCAAAACCTTCGCCCTTTGAAGTGCAATTTACATCAGAACTAAACTTTTCTACCTCTTTAGAATGTTGGGCATTGCGCATTAGCCAACAGATATGGATTTTTTTCAAAAACAATGTAAAACCTGTGTCAACAACGACATTTTCACCACTAACATCCAAAAAAACATAATAACTACAAAAACAATATACAAACAACACAATCTAAACCATATTATAAGTACAACATAAAGAATAAAGAAGGAACAATGTCTTCACCTATACATTTTTTCCTTCAAAAATGATTTTTTCTTATTAAAAATACCATCAAGATCATCCAACAACAAAACTACAAGAATAATAAAATATAAGGTGGATCGCACGTACTTATGTCATTGGACGATACTTACCTTTGATGACAAAAACAATTAGACTTCAAAAGGAGAGAGAGAAGAAATTTATCCAAGGTGAAATTGAACTCGTCCAACAACAATACTATAAGATTAAAATTCGTTATGAAATGCAATAAGTCATATAGATCTTACATAAAGAAGACAACAGAATGGGAGATATATGTTTACCTTTGACAATAGCAATAATTGAACTACAAAGAAGAGATATGATTATTGAAAAATTTGCCAAAGCCTTTCTAATCAAATATAGTCTTTGTCACAGGAAGATAAGAATAAGAGTAAAAAAAGATAAGATAAAAAAATATTATCGGGAGTATGATTCTTCTTAAGAATATAATTCTAACTAGACTACAATTAAATTGCTAATATCATAAATTCAGTTTAAAAAATGGAGACCTCAACTTTTTAACAAGTTTTGATGCAGCAATACGTGGCAAGACTATCAAATGTCATAACTTTTGATACATGATGAGTAATAGGTACCTAAGATATCAAATCGAAACTTGTTGCAAAATATACATCTAGCACTTTCAAGTCCCAAAAAAGTCGTTTGAACTATTTTTGGAACCGCAATACATTTTTTCAACGGATATTTTCTTTTTTTACAATTTGCTTGTAATTTTTGGTTCTTTAACCTCAAGTCCAACTTTTAGCAACTCAATTGAGTACAAACCATTAAGTAGTCATGCATTTGAGAAACTCAAATATACGAGTGAGGAGGTACTGAGCTTATTATCAATAAAACTATATAAAAGATCCAACATATATTAAAAACTTAAATACATAAATAACTTGCAGTAAATAAAACTAGTAAAATATTCATAAGCAAATATAACATATCATGTAAGATATCATATACTTTTACATTCAAATACAAAAGAGATTAGATGAATTTCTTGAGATAGTAAATATTACATTAACAATTTAACTTCAATCACCCATAAATAAAATTCTACTCTTCTCATTTGATGTACATTCTACATGGTATTACTCTATTATATTGATCATCCTCTCTTCATTTATAGACTTCAACAACAGAGTATAATCAAGAGATCTAACATTTGCCTAACTTCTTTTTTTATCTTTCTAACCTTTGCCTAACTTTTTTTTATCTTTCTTGTAAATTGTATTCAAAAAGCGACGATTAGTCTTTATTATTTTTTCAGACTATAACAATTCTGAAACGAATTGATTTTGATCATTTGCCTTCTAGCAGCTCAACTTGGTACCTTTACTAAGATAGCTCTATGAAAAAACAAGAAAAATAACTAACCCAAGAAAACTTGAAAATTAAAATCAAATAATTTACAGCACAAGAACTGTAACTTGCTACATGTCACAAATTAAGAAAAGCAAACTTAATCTATCAGGATTACAGCAAGTGGCTGTATCATAACTCTTGTAGAACTTTGAAGCAGCCAGGGTTCCCAATAAATTTATAACTGAATCGCAACCCCAATGTCTGTGAACAAAGGTAAGCAAGAGATGAAAGAAATGGTTAGAAACTACTCTGTTGGAGTCATTAAGTTCAAGGCTGATTTTCATAATGACAGGAATAATAAGGTGCCGGGTCGGGATGGTAGCTATAGTGGGGTGGCATTATATTGTAAACATGTTGAGGTGGAGATTCATGGTGATATATGTGGTTGTGCGGCGACGAGGCATTATATTCATCGTAAGAAGAGGGAGGAGAAGCATATACTTGATGGGGTGGAGAATGGGAGCTCGTTTTGGTGGTCGAATCATCGGCAGAATGGGCTTGGGACTTATTAACTCGGACTTCAACCAACTCTTCCTGCTCAATTGAATGAAATATTGGATGCAGGTAAGCATCAGCCAAGTATGATTTCAAGTTTTGATCAGATTCTGCAGTTCGATCAGATAAATCCTTTTCCATGGCTTCCTGAAAAATATTGAGGAACTCCATTAGTGCATACAAATCTTTCTATATAAATAAAATCAGCTTTGAGCAGCAACTCTGGAAATTCTTTGAATTCCGAATGGTACGCGTTATCCATGGCTTAAAACAATCTTTCTAGCCTCAATTAAGTCAATCATCTAATCTTAGAGAAACAAAACAAAAAGTTTGATCAGAAATCTGGCCATGGTTTACCTCAAGAGGGTACTTTCTGAATGCAGGTTCAAAACGATGTTTGCAATACTTGTGAAAGAATAAGGTCAATATGGGCAAGGCAACTAGTAAAGGAGTGGAATTTGCTGCTTTCTTTGTACTGAGAAGGCCAAGCAATAGTAGTTGAGATATTATCATGCTTGCTACTATGCGCCCATGCACATGCGGCCAAAACGCAGCTGCACTTTCATACTGTTGATTGTACACATTTATTATCTGCATCAACATGGTAAATCTTAGTAATGTTTAGAAAGTATCACAAAATTCAGATTGACATAGATAACCACAATTCTTTTTTGACACCAAGACACAGTAATTCAACAAGACCTTGCCATTTTCATAATAACAACCCATATTTCTTCACAGAGATAGGATCAATCAGTAACAGCAGCATGACACAGCACTGCATAGAGATTGCATAATCTCATTTATATTCTCTATCATGAACATAAAAAATTTATATTCATGTTTAAATTTTCTTTTATAATGATGACAAATTGTGAAAAAAAAAACTGACCTGATGACGATAAACCAAGTACGCTAGGGCAAAGAAGATCAGCATGAAGGGAAGCAGAATTGGTGTAATTACTGAATAGACTATGCCCAAAAGAAAGTATAATTGCAGACTAGGAAGAGTCTCTGGGAAGTCCACACTACCGGGATCCATTGCCTTTTCTCTGTCTCTTTCTGTCTTTACCAGAAACATATTCTTGAGATGATAAATGACTAGCGGCTTCAAGCGTAAGATCTCGCCCGCAATTCCAGCCCACCCATCAACCATTATGTACGTAATAAAAAAGGTAGCCTTCATTGGTATTGAAACTCCAATCGTTCTTGGAATTCTGAATCACAAAAAACATTTCATAAGGTTATAAATGGACGATATTATTGTACTTGCATGCACAAGTCATGATAATTTCGATATCATGCTTAATATAGCGAAAGCAGTAGCATGGACCTGTTAAAAAGTGAAAAATGTAAGGAAACGTAGCATAATGGTGATCAAGCAGTACAACAAAAGATGATGTAAATGAGAACGCAAATAAGAAACACTAGTTTAGCTAAACTTCACTGAAGGTGCATATATATCAGGGTAATACGGAATAATTCTTTTATTAATGAATCCTGATGGTTTCTATTTAAATTTTATAAAAGTGAAGAAAGTTAATGAAATTATGCATTTCTACAAACACAAAAATTCTTAAAGCTGAAGCCACTAGAATCATACAACAACAACCTCCTTGTAAAATAAAATGAAACGTGGGGAGACACATTACTTACTGGTTTGGTGATTGATTAATGAAAGCATGCAACTGCTCAAAGGCTGTTCCAGTTATTATACTTCCCAAGAATACGTTCACCAACATAAAGTAATAGTACTTTGCTGCTGTTCTTCTTTCCAGAGTTGAAACTGCAATGAATCCCTCGATTTTCGACATGATCATCAAAATTGTGGGCAGGATATACAAAAATATCTTGAGTGCTAGACCAGGAAGAAAACCCTGTAGGAATGACTTGATGAATTTCCTGCATAATTTTGACATGAAAAGTACTGAGAAATAAGAATTTTCAAAACAGAAAGCAAACTGCTCAAATAAATCAAATGTAGTAATAGCATCAGGTACTATTTTCAGGAAATTGCAACCCTCTACATGTTTCAAAAAAGATTCCAGATATCGAATTGAATAGTACTGTTATCTATTTATGTTACTTACAATTCAATTACAGGCCTCAAGAAAGGAGCAACTCTTTCCAACCCCTCTAAATTTGCAAGAGATTGCACAAAAGCAATCGGTACCATATAAAAGAACACCAAGGCAAAAACTGATAACGATATTATGAGTTTTCGGATGGTCAATGAGACAAATGGTATGGCCAAATTTCTCCAGTATATGTCACGAGGTTCTGGCGCCCAATTTGTCAACCACAGGGTCGGATTCCGGCTTTGTTGTGTCTGTGCACAGACAGCAGCCCCCCATCGCGAATTAAATGAAACAAAAGCAACTGGCAATATACATTTCGAGTCCTTAAGAATTTTTTGTCGTTCCAATGTCATCTAAACACCAAACAGAATCAAATATGCGAGTGAGAAATAGAATCAACATGGATACAAAAGTTTATATCAATGCAAATAATAAAATGTATTTTGTGCTTGCCAGCTTAACCAGAGATCATTTGAATAAGAGAGCGAATAACGAGCAAAAAGTCATCGACTGAGAACTTGGAGATGACAAAAAAAAGGGAAAAATATACTTACAGTCTTCTCCAGGTCTTTTATTTGTTGTTTGTAATAATCAATAGAGTCAACTCTTTCACCCCAAAGTCCCAAAAATCCCACCTGGTACGAAAAATAGGTTCAATAACCATCATTCATTTGCACAGATACAGAAACACTCCTAAATAAAATTTACCAAAGTGTCTCAAAACCTCAACTGACAAGAAATGATGTTGCTAAAGAGATCAAATTACATTAGAACATAACAGTCATTACTGATATTAATTTTTTTATGAAGTAAAACTTAGTAAAATTGTTCATTGATTGCATACAAATTATCAGAGAAATTAAAAAATTTGTATGCATAAAATTTCCACTTTTGAATCAAGCTGAATTCCTCTCAGCAACAAATTATAAGCCAATTGTTCAGTGTAAAACTCAATTGAAAGGATATATACTGAAAATATCAACATGAAGTGCACAATCAAAATGAATTATAATGTCAAAAGAATATAACTGACAAATTAAATCTAGATATTTTCTAACAATAAGTGTAAAACACCAGTGCATACACAAAACATAAAGAGAACTTTTTTTTTTCTCACAACATAGCCTCCAAACATCAACTACTTGATCCTTGAGAGGTACCTTTCGTGTAGGTTTCTTTTCTGGATTTCTTGCATGTTTAAGTAAGTTATAATCCAGCCAATTCTGGAGCCTGTCTCTTTTCCTCACTTGCTTTGCAAATTTGTTTGCGTTATAGACTGCCTAAACATAAATAACAAATTCATTGAAAAACCATATAGAAATAAATGTTTTGACTAAGATATGCTTAGATGTAAAATTAACTCTACCTGCTGACAAAGGTAAGTGTTTGGGTGATTTTTCTGAAAAAACTGATCCACCGATTCTGACGTCGAGCGACCAGAAACATGTGGCACATTCCTGACTACCACCTGCCAAAGAGAAGTACATATCAAGAAAATGATAAAAGGATTCCTCACCCTCTATACATTAGGAGTGTTGTAGTGGGTTTCTCAAGTTTTAGGGACTAAAAGCTACTGCATTGTTCTTCTATGCACTTAACGGATGCATGCTACTTCCCTTTCTTCCCAACCGTACTTATTTTCCATCACCCATCACAAATCATACTAAACAAAAGGTGAAAACAGAAGCCATATCTCAAAATAGTCAAAACCAGGTCTCGTTGTTATATTTTTTCTTTGAAAAAGACAAGTAATTAGATGCATTGATGCAACATATTCTGTTAAGAGGACACTGATGCAAGAAATTTTTTTTTTCAACCTATTTGATAGAAAGATGATAAGAGGACGAATAAATAATTCTGTTATTGCCAACTCACAGTGAACTGTTCAGCTCGCCTGCGCTGTGAAGACAAGAAACGTAGACGCATTGATGCAACATATTCATATTCCTTATAGAGCATGAAGCAGGTCCATATGGTGAACAAGTATTGCAATCCAATATGAACAAAAAATCTGTAATTGGAAAACTTGATTAAATAGCCATTTCTTATCTTAGAAGTATACTAAGAACAGTGATAAAATGATGGAAAGAGAAGACACTGGGCAGCAATCTGCTGACTAAAACTATCAAGAAACTTCATCTAATTGGCACATGCACAAGAACAAATGAATGGTGTAGACTTATAGTACTGCTAAAAACTGGACTCAGTTGTACTGATGGAAGCAATCTTGATTCATATCAGTCTGATAATTGGAATAAGAAAAATGTCTCCATTATAAGTGAACTAAACTCAAGCATCAGAATACTCCATCTCGAATTCACATTATCAAATTATCAGAACTCACATTATGGAAATCAAAATTTTGAAAATTCATAAGAAATTCACATTATGGAAAATTCACAGTAAAAATCCTAAAATCTGCTGCCTGTTACTTTCACCGTTAGTTTTGATAACATTCTCAGTGACTAAAAGTAAGACAAGAAAACGAAATCACCGTATGGATTTAGGAGGGACATTTGATATTGAAAGCTTATCAATGTCGCTGACAACTAATTCTCTCCTCAAGAAGAAGAGCGTTCCACTTGATACATTCACTGGAATTAGAATTAAAAGCGACACAATCGTCATTGGTATAAAGATCTTCAAGCTGTCATATCAAAAGGAAGTAAGTAAGGTAACTGCAGAAGCCTAATTTAGCAAATTATTTAACAGTTCAAAAAATACCAAATTGAAGAGTTAAACAAGTAGCAAGAACACATTATTTGAACTCAAACAAGTTCCAACATAAAGCAAAGTATAAACCAAATGATAAGAAACTATATAATTTTTCTAATTGAAAATGAGAACAAAATTCACACCCCAACTAGATAGACATGACCTGAAATGTCAATGTATATATTTGGAAAAAATGAAGCATTATTAACACCTAAATTTAGCATCTTTATATATGTATAGCATAATAGTAGAAATGAATATGCAATTTACAATAATTAAAAAAAACAAAAACTTCATTTCTGAACCCAAAACTAAGAAGCTAAAGCATAGAATTTAAATAGAAACTGAAACTTACAAGCCTCTACCTCATTGAAGATTAAAAAAAATAAGAGAAGAATGACAAGGGTACAAACCCAAGAGAGTAAATCCTTAAGAAAGCAGCAGAATCAAGACCAGCATGGTTAATAATGTCAGCCTCAGTCATTTTCATGGCTTGAGGCATCCAATTCAAGAATGTCAAGTATGTCTTGACATTGAGATTAACAAAGTTGGCTGCAAAGTTGCCACCCCTTCTAGGACTACTTCTGTTCCCAGAAATGTACCACTTTGGAAAGTAAACTCTGTCATTGATGGGTTGTAATCTGAGAAGAGCAAAAGCCAGCAAGAAAGCAAATGCAGAGAGTATGTTTATCAAAGCTGAGACTCCAATGTCAGCGAGAGTTGCCATTCAACAGATGGGAAGAGAGAATGAATAGTTGGAATTAAAGAGATGTTATGGGATGGAGAAATAGAAAGGAAAGAACATTAGTTGAGAGTGTTTTTAATTGGAGGGGGAAGTGGGTAGTGCTTTCGTTTTCTTTTTCTTTTTATGGAGGAAAGGTGATGGATGATAGCATCATCCTGAATTTGTTTGTTTCATGATTCTCGCCTCGCCTGTGATTAGAGCTGTCAATTTTTGACACGATAACACGATTAATGAGGCACGTTTATGACACGACACGAATGACACGAATTCAATTTTTGGAATGTTTATTGCACAAATAATGACAATTGATAGAAAATAACACGACACGATTATG
>CANYCX010689462.1:0-10126 GCA_948193385.1 Breynia disticha f. nivosa
TAATTGTTACAATCAGAAGTGTGAACATACTACGAATATTGAGAATGTAATTTTGTGTGTGTTTGTTGGTTTTTGTTTTATATATTGAATAAGAATGATTATCATTATTGTTTAAGTAAAGGAAATTGATATCATAGTTAGTGAGATGAGGAATTGGTAATGCTATAAGTTTACGATATGAGATTATGATTGTTATGAAAAATGGTACTATTTTAGTACAAGTGGAATGTAAACTTACAGGTGCTGGAAAATAGGTGTTGAATGAGGTGAGAATTTACATGTGTGATGGTTAATTATAGTGCTTATATTATAATGCATATGGAAATGTAAATGTTAAAGTATTGAATGGTTTATTTAGAACTTATGAGTTTGTGTTGGTTTCTTTCCAGGATAACAGCATGCTACGCGTGATCGTAGCTAAGTACGCGTGGTCGCTATGACAACGCGTACTTAACTACCACTGCGCGTCTATATGTACCAAACTACGCATGGTGGTAGCGACAACGTGTACTTTTCCACCACCACGAGTAGTCCATACCACCCCGCGTGGTGTACTGTTTTCAGAACAATTGATATATATATATATATATATATATGTAGTTTTGAAAGTTAAGTGCATCATTAAATTGATGAAATGTCGAGTTGTCCGGAATTTAAATGTGCTAAATGTATTATGTTTAAGAATCAGGAATTGATCATGAAATGTTGTGAGATGCATTTAAAAGGGAGGCATATGAACATAGTGTAACGGCTGGTTAATTACACTGGAAAATAAATATGAAATAGTTGAATGCATGCATTAGATATTCATTTTTGGAAATAAATATACATGTGTGAGTAATATCAAATGTTAGGGAAATTGTCAATTTAGGTAAGTGTTACTTATTGAGTTTTACAACTCACTGCGTTTTATGTCTGCTGTGTGGGCAGATATCTTATAGGTACAACAGAGTTGAGATGGTGATCTTGCTACCAGAAGGATCGAAGAACTAGGGCGAGCCGTGCACTGAAGATTTGTTAAAAACGAATGCCATGTCTATATTTTGGATATTTGTAATACATGTATATCTATTGTTGTTGTTTGTATGTCAAATTGTGTTTTATTTGATTTCATTTCGTAGAAAGTATTTATAGTTGAAATATAAATCGCACGTGCATAAATGAATTTATCTATACTCTTTTATTATTATTAAATTATTAGTTTTAAAACCTGTGAATTCTGAGTTCGAGTACCACTTGAGAAATAATTATATATTGAGTGGTAGTTGAATTTGGGCGTCACACATATGATGTTAATAAAAGTGCGTAATGTGGTGGTCATGTTTGATTAAGTGTGAATGAAGGGATAGATGCCTATTTATAACATTGAGTGATGATATTTTATGCTTGATAAATATGGCATGAGTTGAAAGTGTAGTGACAATTATGTTATAGGAATATGCATTTATGAGTGAATGCCATTGAGATGAAATAAATATGTTGAGAGTTGGTTGTTGAGACATAATTAAAGGATTATGGATTGATTATATATAATTATATGTGTAGCTAAATGATTTATTTGGAGTGATAATTGGGGTTAGGAGTTTAAAATGATAATGTGAAATGTTGTTGAAGTGTATGGTTGGTGTTGTTGAGTTTGATGTAGGAAACCAGCGATGCACACGCGGTGGCAGCTAAGTACGCGCAGTCGCCACGCGTACTTAAGCCCGATCACGCGTCTAATCGCACCTGAACTATGCGTGGTGGCAGCGACAACGCGTAGTTAACCACCACCGCGTGTAGTTCAAAATGATCACGCGTGGATTACTGGTTTCTGGTTTTGGAGAATGCTTATATATATGGTTATTTGTTTGATCGGAATCCTGTTGAATGTTTAATTGTCGTATGACTGTGTGATGATGTAAATCTCATTACATTATTATGATTTACTATGGAATGAATATATTTTATTAAATGAAATAGGGACAGTTGTCTATGTCGGTAAGTGTTACTTATTGAGTTTCACAACTCACTGCGTTTTATGCCTACCGCGTGGGCAGGGATTTGAGGGACACAGTGAAGGTGCGATCGCGAACTTGCTACTTAAAGGACCGAAGAACCAAGGTGGGCCGTGCACCAAGGCATAACAGAAATTAGTGTCATATCTATTCAAATTGAACCGTGTAAATGCATGTGTAAACATTTTGATGAGTTGAAATAGCATGTGGATCATTTTGAATTAATTCCTTTTTATTGAAAAACTTATTTGAGATCGTAAACATGCACTTTGTTTAACTGTTTACGTAATTCTTTCAAAACCTTTATAATCCATTTCATTTAGATCATGGAAGGATTACGAAATGACAATCAACCGTACACAGTTAAACGTTTTTCTACTCTTTTACCTTTAAATCATTGGTTTGCTAAAATAATTGATTTTTAAGTTCGGGTACCATTCAAGAAACAAGCGTATAATACATTGAATGGTAGTCGAATTTGGGCGTCACATCGACAAAGCACGTTTCTTTTAAAATAAACATGGATTGTGTTATAAGAGATTTTAAATAAGTGTTTAGCTTATTGCATTGTAATTTAAAATCCATGTATAAATGTTTTCATTGTTGAGTATTCTTTTCTATATTTAAAAGTAAAAAAAAACATAAGCGTGAATTTTTAATCTATTTTAAAATTCGAGTATTAAATTTGTTCGTCACATGAATGGTAATGATTTGGATGAAGTTGTGTTGATGGAAATTAGCAATAGAAGAATAGGAATTCATGTAGGGTATTGAGTGTTAGGACTAATGTGTTTTGTGTGACTTAATGAGGGCTTTCTTTTGTATGGACCATTGGGTTGTTGTGTTAAAAGGTTGTAGAATGAATGGAATTGAGATAGTTCTATCCTAACATGCATAGTAAAAATAGTAGGAAAGATAAAGTAAGTTGTGTGTGCTTGAATGAAAGATTACGATGGACTATAGGGTTAAATGGTGGCGTGGGTTAATATACACTCACTAAGTTTTAATACTTGTTCATTTTCCTTTATGGATGTTTCCTTTATAATTGCATAGGTTGACAGAGCTGTTGCGTAGCATTCCGCTCGTCTACGTGAAGATTCTCTTTTGGGACTTGTGCGACAAAGTTGGGGGATCCTCTTGGTTATATGACTTTTATGATAACACCTTAAACATTGATTTTAATCTAAACATAAGATTTTGAAAACTTACTTTTAGGGGAAAAGGTCTTCCACCTTGTAAACAGTTATAAAACTCTCACTCTTATTTTGGTTTACATTCCTACAAGTTACAATTTTATGCATGAGTTGGTTGACGCTCGATTTCGTATTGCCTTGAATTTTAGATGAGGATGTCGAATAAATTACAAAAAAATTTTACCGGATCTTTCACATTTTATATTAATAAATTTTAATCGGGATATAAAATTGAGCATCACAAACTTGCGTGGGACAAATCCGGGTTTGGAAAAATCATTGGCCCCCTTGCATAACCTAGTCTATGGGCCTTGCATTATGTTTTACCCAAACAAAGTTATTCAAGTATATCATCCAGACTCATCTTAGCATTGACAGATCTTTAAAACAAAGTTATTCAAGTATTTTCATCATAGATTTTCATATAAAATTCAAATAATGTGAATCAAATTGCTCTGACAATGAGACATCATTACCTTTCCAATTATAGATTTTATAAAGGGAACAATGTTAATCCATTTACTACTTTTAGAATTTTGAACATATCAATGTAAAGAATTGATTCAAAACTGAAATTAAGACATTGCCTTTATACAAGATCAATTTCTGACAAATTTTCACTCAAGGATTGATAGAGAAAACTTTTTATTTCTGTGGGATGAAGTTGTGGGGATGCCTCGTAGAAATTTGAAAGAAAATGGTTTCCTTAAGATGAATGAAGGTTTTGGACAAATTTTATTATATTATACCAACTTTATTAAATTATTTTATTTCGTATTGAATCTCGCTATAACATTTATATTTTCAAATATTTTTATTTCTTCTTAATTCGTGAATGCAGGAAAAATATATTTCTATATACATGAAAAAAATGCTTTATATTGAAAGCAGATATGACTCCTCTCATAAAACCAAAACAAAAAGACACCTCTAATCTATATCATAATTTACACACTCTAAGCCTCCTTTTATCTCACAACGTGGATTGATTCTCTTTTTTCCACAAGCTTCAAGATTGTAAAGTCAAAATGAAAAATAGGGAAGAGAAGAGATCCAAATGTCTCACCAATTAGTGACAGTATGTTAGCTGCTATCCTATAATATGCAAACTCATGTTCTCCTCATCCATTGTGTAAACCGGTATTTGCCATATTTTAGTGTTCTTCTTGGGGTCATCAGTGAGGCTGAGATCCCCATCCTCCTCCTTGTACGTTCTAATGAATGTTTTCGCTCCCATCAATACAAGTCTCTCAATCATGAATAACTGGTAATTGTTCTCAATTATTGGATCCAAAATCTGGCTGAAGTTGGATGAATATGCCAATTTGTACCTGGACGTGACAAGTTACAGTGTCAGTTTTGCAGGTTTAGAACAAGTAAAGATGGAACTTGAGTTACTATTTACTAAGGTTGATCAAAAAATTGAGTTATTCCTCAGTTCCCTATAAAGTTGAGACAATATGCATTACTTCAACCATAGACAGAACAGTACATTTAGATTCCACATGACATCAATTATCATATATAAGACGAAAACAGAACAGCCTATATACAAAACTTAACCACATTCTGCGCAATGATTTCTTATCTCTCCGTTAATTGACATGAATAATCACATATATACTTGCACATAGGGGGAGTACACAATCGTGGAGGTGATACCGTGCAATGTTTACCTGACAGAGAGAGGAGAAAAGAATCCAGGTATCCTCTCATTTGAAGCAATAAAAAGAGTTCGTCCTGGTGGCACCCATTTGCCAATTCTTCGAAGGATGAACTCTGGACGTGTATCCCTATCCAGATGAGGATGCAATGTCCGAGCAACACCGAATCTGTCCTTCCTAGTTTTTATCTTATCGCCACGACGAACATGGATGGCATCATATTCTCCCAGAAGACCCTTGATCTGGCGAAAATAAATTAGGCTTCATCAATGAAATGAAAGTGCATTCTCAAAACTCACGAACAGATTGATTGAAGCATTCCGGTGTAAAAAAAATTCTACCATTTCATGTGAATTAAGATTAATTAGTACAAGCCGTCCAAAAAAAAATTATCAAAGACCATTACTCTCAGTAACAATTTGTGCAAATTATTCAGACATTTTAATTAACAATTAAGCCTCTAATTTCTTTATGAAAAGGCATTTTTTAGTAATATTTCGTTTCTAGAACATGAAAAAGACTTGTCAACAATCAAAACATGATTGCTTTGGCAGAAAGGCTCAACCGGAATAGTTACATAGCAGCCCAATCGCAGCAAATCCTGGGTTTGAACCTTGTAAACCAAACAAGAAAGATTGATATTACACAGTTAAAAAGCAACAGATTTCAAGCACTAGGATACCGGATACCATGTACCATCCATGAGACAATGCAAAACAATTTCAGCAGATACAGATTTAGGACTGTATAAAATGGACTGCATCCATACAAGACAAAAACTTATTATTTTTCATGACCAGCAGCAAAAGAACAGCATACAGGGAGAACATTTGCATATGTACATCAGAAAGCATGAACACGCTTTTGCATGTATGTGTGCATGTGATCGAACCACATTCATCATTTCTCAAAATAAGATTTATACAAAGTTCCCAAGTTTAGTTCACCTTTGGGCAGGTTATGAATCACATGAAGCAAGGGAAAAAATGACTAAGCAGTTATGGTAAATAAAGATGCCATTAACCAAGCACAACTCAACTAGCAGTGCAAAGAACAAGATTAAACATTAATGACCTTATCTGATGCTGCTCTCAATTTTTCCGCTGCCATTGAAGGGAGAAATGAATACGACAACATTATGGAACTATGGTTTTTTCGATCCTTGCATTCCATGAACCTAATAAGAATAAAGATTAGGATCTGGGTCGAACTTTCAGATGAGGATGTAATATAGACAAACTATATCACTGAAAAATAGCTCTCATTCTGATTCTATTTATGGATGAAATATTTGTGTTTAGCCAGAATTTATAGATGAAATATATGAAGTCAATCATGTTGCACAGATTAATATAGCTTTGCGTAGAACCATCAATAATGAAATCCAACACAACAAGTATGTCAATCACGGCACGAAAATACAAAGTACTGTAAGAGTTTCTCAAATTGGAAAAAGGTAGATCCAAGGCTGACATTCGCTTGATGCCATATAAATAACATTAAATTAAAATTCATAAAAAAATTATATACACACGTTTGTGAACTTAGTCTTGCATGTGTCAGCCAAAGGATCTTACTCATTGTTTTAAACACACACCTCTCCTGATCTCTTTCCCATATTCCTAACTCTTGCCGAATACATGATTGATGAGAAAAAAACGACACAAAAGCATCGGAAAAGAGAGGTATGGAAGTTAAGTACCATGATAGAGGACTAGCTGTTCTATTAATGAGCAAGAGATTCATGTAGCCATTATCCTCTTTGAGATGCGCCCGGTTTACTCCTTCTACATGTGCAACTCCTCTTGGCCCCAGCTTCATAGCCGTTGAAAGCACATGGTACCAGTCTTTAGAATTGTCCAAAATGACTGGAACAGTTTCAGATATGAGGTCAATGTCGTACAGTGAATCCATGGAACAAGAGCTTGCAGCCCACCTACCAAATAAGAATAAGACATTACATTTTCAAAACATAAACTTCTCTTTATTGTTCATGATTTTACACCAAGTAATAAGCATAAATGAAGATGTCCGACAATATAAAAAAGCTTATTCAATTAAAAGACATAAAATAATTTGACCAATTACATCTGAACAAGATTTTGATATGGCATATTCTCTGAACACGCACAGGTGGAAGGAAAAAGAATCAATAAGCTTACCTTTCATCGGAGCTTGAACTATCAGAATGATGAAGAATTCCCTTTTTATTGTGTACGGGATTGATGCACATTCTTGAAGGCATTACAAAAGTTCTGCAACGAAAAAAATAAAACACGTTGAAATAGTCAGTACATCCTGACCAAAAAAATGGTCACACTAGAGGATCCAACAGCCACAAAGAGGACTTACTAATTTCACACGAAAAATAAAGTAAAATGAGACACCATATCAGTCTAATGAAAAGGGAATGTAGCATCACTAATTCAAGTAACCACACTTTGTAAGTTACCATTTTAGCTATACGATGAACTCCGCAGTAGATTTTCATTGAGACCATCATTTTTTTCTAGGAAAAAGATTCCTTTAATCACTACAACCCCTCAACTTACTAATGTTTTCGTATATTAAGAACAATCACATCAGAATCCACTGATATAGCCCCTGTAAACTATCAACTATTCGAATTCGAACACAAAAAAACATAATTTGCATAATTTGATGCCAGCACCAAAGGGGAAAAAGCAATAGGAAAGTGAGTAAATAATTCCCATAAAATCACACTAGAGTTTATCGGCAACCAAAACAAACTCAAAGAGAAGAACTATAAATCAAACCCATCATAACAAGAAAATAATAAAAATGCAAACATAAGAACAGCAGCACAAACCTATTCAAGAACATTGCTTCTTCAAGAGCACACCTAAGACTGGACTCTTGGTGACCCAAGCCCTCACAAGACTCACAATGCTTTCCAGGACAGTCAATTCTACTTCCCCAATATAAGTACTTCTCATGAAGTGTGTGTTGTCTCTTTGGTCTGGTTCTTGATTCCACCAAATTCTTGAGACTGGTTTGGGAAGATAGCGAGAACCCATTTGTTGAAAGTAGTGAAGAGAAAAGGCAAAGTAATGCAATGACAGCTATACATATCACAAGTGAGAGAATTGGGGATCTGGGTTTTGGTTTTGGCTTTAGAGGTTTGTTTATTGTTGCCATTTTGAAGCTGCGAGGACAAGATGACGACGGTTTAGATTTGTAAGCACAACAGGAGTTCGTGTCTTTTTTTTTTTATAATATTAGTTATAATTTTTTTTTTGCAATTCAATGTTTAACGTTTTTATTATAGCTCAATTAAAGTGTTAATTAGTACACTAATAAACAGAAGCTTATGTCTTACTAACGGTGATACATTAGAGTTAGATTAAAACGTTAAATTGTAATATTTAACATCTTCACTTCAAAACGACATCATTTTATAAGGATAACTGATATTAAATTATCTAAATAACTCAAAAACTAAAACAAATCCAATTTTTTTATTAAATTTTCTTTTATTCTGCTAAACTCACAAAGACAGCTCATTTTGAGTAACAACTGTCGAAAACAACTTAATTTCAATCTTAAATCATCAATTCTGCTATTAAAAATGAGATTATATTATATTTTTACAAACCAAATACCCTAACTTGAATTATAATGCAAATGTTAAGTATCGAATTAGACCCAAAAAATTAAACTCAATATTGTACTTTGGACAAAACGTTAAGGCCGAAATTGAACCACAACCCTTTTCCTCGAAATCTTAAAATTTTGTCCATATGTGATAGACCTAGCAAAAGTTCACTTAAACCGTCAACCCGACACTACCTGATACCGAGTTATGTATTTTTAGGTATGGTGTAAATAGGTTTGGCTCATAAACGAGTCGACCTATTTATGACCCACTAAAAAATTAGTTAAACAGGTAAACCCGATACAGTTCAAATATAACTAGTTATAACTTGTTAAAATTTATTAATAATTTTTAAAATAAAATATTTAAAATATATACGAAAATTTAATCCGAAAAATATGAAAAAATAAATAAATGAGACCATATATCTAATAAATAGGCTCAATAGAATTTAAATTTGAGTATTGAGGTAAGAAATATTAAACAGGTTAATTGTTTAACACATATAACCTATTAACCCATATAAATAAATGAGTCAACTTGTCTCTGTAAATCATATAATAAAAGTGCATAACCGTATCAATTAAATAGGTTAACCTGTCATTGCGTTTATTAAATGGGTTAAATTTGGGTTTCCTTTTCTGATTCATTTATTCGATGAGTTAGGTTGGGTGTAACACCCAAAAATTTAATGAAAATATCCCAAAAAAAATGACTTAAAGTAAGTGAAAAATTGTCAAAAATGGCCTAGAACGGCCTTAGGAACGACCATAGCAAACTGTTTCCATAACCGCTCTTCTCTACTGCAAGAATGCATTTTGTGTAGAAATTAAAGGGAGAACCACCATCAGAATGACCTTGGATGCCGTTCCATAGGTCGTTCCCATACATTTGGCAGGCTAAAAGTGTATTTTTGTGTATAGGGAGAACGGCCACACAAACAGGTTGGCCAGGCTGTTCCAGAAACCGTTATGGCTGACGGGAAACAGATTAAAACTCATGTTTTCATTAAAAAGGAGAGAGAAAGTGTTATATTCGAACCCTAACACCTCCCAGCCTACTCCAACTCGTCCCAAACCCTTTTCTAACCTTGTGAAACCTAAAAACTTGTTTCCCACACTTAACGATTCATAGTTTTCACCAAAGGAACGTAACTTAAACGAGCTCTAGGGTTTCAGAACGAATTTCAGCAAGCTAAATGTGACCCCCAAAAATAAAATCCCGTTTTTAATTTCAATAATAACTTTTATCCATCAATTATCAAATCAGAGTTTAAATTCCAATATCGGTTAGAGGAAATAGAAAATTAAATAAAATTTTCTTAAAAACATATCCGAGCCTAAATCAAATACAACAACAACATAATATAATTCAGAGTTTTGCGGAAGCAAATAAAACGTTTGAAAATAAATTCAAACACACTTATTACATATTTCAATAAGTTCAAATCCTCATTCTGAAAACAGTACATAAATGATAATGGAGCTCCACCTCTGACGTCAGCAAATCTGGTGCAAGATCACTGTAAACTCCGGTCCACTGGCAACTCTCAACGACCTGCGCATTTTCAACAATCGTCCTAGTGAGCGAGAAATCTCAGTAAGTGGCGCAGGGAAATCTATATTCCTTAGGGAATATGATTCTCCTCTAACCTAC
>CANYCX010689847.1:0-18667 GCA_948193385.1 Breynia disticha f. nivosa
ACATGAGGCTCCTTAAAATGTATCTATACTTAAAAAAGTATTGGCTACAAATCTCATTATAATTATTCTGAACATACAAACTAGAAGTTGGAAGAAAAAAAAAGATTGTCCTGTTGATATGATATGTCATCTGATTTGGTGTACGTGAACTAAATGTACACTCGCATAAAAGCTGTTCCAGGATTGTGCCAAAAGATTTCATCAGCAACCTCTCAATAACCAAAAATGTTACTATAACTATTACATAACTTGCGACAATACAAGATTTGTTTGCACTGAAAATTTGGGACTAAAAACGACAAAATTTTCCAGCATCAGTCACATAACAAAAACCTGAAGACGACCAACAGCCAACCATTTTTCTCTCACAATGCTTCACTTTATGTGGTATTCGTTAGCTTCTTCTGAGACACTTCACTTGTTTGCTCCTCAGTTTTGTTCATGGCTTTCCTAGCCAGTTCATAGCCTGCAAAAGTTCATGGCACCCAATGGAGCTATCCAGAAGAAACGCAGAACGGCTCCTTTGAACAAGCCAAGAGGTCCCTCGCGGCGGAGTATAGAGAATGCTATCATTGTCATTGGCACAGCTCTTCCTTGTGCAGTCATCATTCTGGTTTTCATCACATCAAAAGGAGTAGTCACAACAGCAGCGAGCCCTCCTGATCAAGCTCCCACTAAAATTGTTTCCCATGGTTCCAGTTCTCATCTCAATACATGTTGAACAGCCTTGAAAATGGTTCGATTAAGAATTCAAAATAAATAACCAACAAATTATCAAACTCTAAATGGAGACGACTCATGTGCTAAAAGCGTATCCTCATACACAACTCAAAATATAGGTTAAGTTACACCAGGCTTAAAGAAATCAGTTATTAACTAATTTCCCCTCTAAAACAAGGAGCAAAGATTTGTACCTTTTTGGACTCGGCATATAGGCCCATTCTGGCAACATAAAATGGAACCTCACGGCATAGAGTTGCACCAGTCCCACGGAAAAACCCCTTTAAGGCCGTCTTGATGCCATGTGGCAACAAGAGCCTCTCCAACGTTATCATAAAAAAAAAGCCTGCAATCGCTATTTCAGAACTTCACAAGGAATCCAGTATTGCTGTTCCCACAAACGTGTTACAGAATGATGATATGGATTGAACCTGCAAAGCATTTCAACAAATTTTAACCGTTACAGCCACTACGGTTCAATGCAATTAGCTACCTTGCAGGACACCTTCAAAATGCAAAGTGAGCTGTCTCTTGGTTTTGTGCCATAGACATGACCTTTTCAAATTTCTTTCTATGACCTTATATAATGTAATATAAGACTCTACAGAAACAATAGTACGATATATAAAGTAAAGACACATGAGCAAGCAAATTCGGTGAACTTTTGGATAACATGACAAGAACTATCTTGAACAAAGCAGTAACATGACCACGGTGTTGCACTTTCGGAGAATGTGGCAGAAACAAAATTATCATAACTGAACATCTAAAAATGTAGAAGCCATCACTATTATCACCTCTAAATCCAAATTGGTTGCCAGTTGTCAGATAAAGTTTATAAACAGAAGATTATTAATCAAAAGGAAAAATGGAAAACCTGAAGTTCTGGGAGCATGGGGGCGACATTAATCAACAAAAGTCTACTAGTTTCAAAAATCCCAGTTCGCAAACCATGGCTGCAACAAATTTAGGAGATCAGTAGATAGTAAACAAGTTCCACACAGAAATACTTCGCAAAAGAAAATGCAATAGACCTTGTAAACTGTCCCCAAATTGCAGGGATTGACCCCCTGTACAATCCCCGCACTCCAATTTGAGGAAGCTTTGAAATGATCTCTGGAAAGGTAAGAGTTGAAGCTTGCACCCTAGTCTAAATGACAATAAGAACAAAACTGATTAGGACAGATCTAAAATCAATAATCATGTGGATTTTGCAATCTTCTTTAAGTTAGATTCCCATACTTTGCATGCAGTTCACGAGTAAGAATCCACGAAACCAAAATGCTATATTGCAATAAAACACTCATTTATAAAAGTTCTCCATCCACAAAACACCAGTTCAAAGTGGGCATCTTCCAAAGTGGTAAAATCATTAATAGTTTTGGATGTCTAATGGCATTCTTATTAGAGATGTCATGGGACATAACTATACAGCAACTGCAAGGACGTCCCAAACTAGTGCTTGCTCCCAACATTCAACACTTAAATTAACATCAGTAGGTGCATTGTTGTCAGCTTCCATACCTTGACAACACTGAATGTTTTGTCTCACATAACATACAAACACTCAAATGCATAGATACAACTTCTAGAATTAGTTTAAGAGAGACACTCACCTTTATTGTATCAACTGGATGCAATAAAGAACAAGAGAGTGCACATGAAAGGCCACCGGCCAACGCTGACCTTAGAACACTACCAGCTGGAATTTCCACTGGTGGAGCAACTGCAACAACAGTTGCTGCTTCAAACCATATGGTCCTGCGCACACCATATGAAGTCGCTATCTATTAGGTACAGTTCAGTTTAGCAAAAAACTTGCATCATAAAGCAGGAGAAAGATGCTTGCTGTCTGTACTCATTATGTGATCTTATTTTTTGTATAAACAATAATGGCAATTCACCCTCCATATAGCAGTCTTAACACCCTGTATTGTTGCCTCATACACACCACACTTCTATAATATACTCAAGGAGAAATAAAAGCCCAAGCAAACATGATATTTCTCTATTAGTAGAAGTAACAACTTGTTACCTTGGATCATCTTGAAGTCGATCAGAAGGCATTGGCAACAAAAGCATAAAATTTCGGAAATGCCCATATGAAATAGATTCTTCCGTGTCAGCATTTAAAAACGCATCATAGCAACAGCATTGTCTTCATTAGCTGGAAGTCCGGCATTTTTTTAATGATGCCAATATTCCACACTCTTTTGCAGGGTACCCAGACTTGCTTAAACAAAGAGAGGTGCAAGCACCAAGAATGGTTGGTTCCTTCTGTTCCTTCAATGATAAAAATTGTTTCCACCCAAATGATTTTGCAAATAAATGACGTCTGGTTCTCTGCATAAATTCTCGAGCATTTCTGCGTGGCAATTTTCTCTTTCTCATTGCAATTTCAAGATCCTCCAAATTCACCTGGCCATCACCATCTCTATCTAGATCCTCAAAGAATCTTCTCCCTGTAAGACATGACTTAAAATCAGAAAAATTGAATTTGTAAGAGGATATGTCAATGCGAAATTGTTGTAACTAAAAACATATAAATAAAGGGCACGACAATGCAAATTTATGCAAGGATATGCCAACGCAAAATTGTTGTAAGGAAGGATAGGCTAAAGCAAAATTGTCGAAATTCATTTCAAAAAATTGTTTCTTAGAGGAACATGCTGGAATAAAATTAAAAAAAACACGTGTTTATTTTTAAGATAAACAAGAAGCACCTTCAGCTTCTGTGTACCCAAAGAAATCCTGAACAGAGAATAACTTTTTCTTGTCAGGATGTTCTTTTGAAGACCACCCTATCTGAGGCAAAAGCTCAATTAATTCTGTCAGTGACACCATAGATAATGTGGATCTCAAGCGTTCTACATTTGAGAGGGGGATACTAAGAATCCCACTTGCCAGCTTCTGCGGCAAATTGCCCCCTGAATCCTGACCGTTACTACCAGTGACACTATCATCTCCATCTTCATTAACTGTGTTAGATACTCCAATAATGTTTGAAGGCACACCTCCAACTCTTGCAAACTTTAAATTTCCCAAAAAATTATTTACATCCACCTTTTGATTTTCCCGAATCCTCATGAATGCCTTCAAATGATCAAACTGAGGGGATGCTTGGACAAGTTTGTGCAATCACAATCACTAGACTTGCTAACAGTTTCATCGGTCTTCTGGTCAAATTTCTGTAAATGAGCCCTGATCAAGTATAAAACCTATAACATGTTCAAGAGCCAAATTCTTTCCCTCTTTGTCATCTCCACTTTCATTCGAAACCACTTGAAAAAATTGATCATTTGAGCTCCTTTTCTTAGATTCACCTGCTACTGACTTCGATCCTATGCATAAATGCAGATGCTCTACATCGTCATCAGCGAATTTCCAAAGCTGCCTTTTTTTCAGCTTGAATGGGCTAGGCAATGACTGAATAAAGCCATCAACCAACAGAGACCAAGTGACGACAAACTTGAAACAATTCACACAAGAATTCTCCATTTCCCTCCCTTTCACCCCTTTCTTTGGAACAGCGCATTTGTCATCACCATCAATATTGGTGCCGTTTCCCAAATTCGGAGAGAACAACCGTAGGATATTTGAAATAGGGACCTTAATAAATGAACCTTTCTTTTTTCCATCACCCACCAAAGAGTTTCTTTCATCCCCAATCCCCCATTATAATTGCCACTAGTAGCCTTCTTTTTCACAGGGAAAAAAGGGACTTTACGCTCATAGCCGCTGCAATTATCGAAATCCAATCCATCTACAAGCTTAACATCACTCTTTTGAATACCCCAACAAGTCTCCAAATCTTTAGCCATTTTTCGAATCCCCAATTCAAATGGAGCAAAAGCAGCGTCTTTCACTCCTTGAATTGAATTAAAGAACGATTCAATCGGCTCATTCTCAGACGCCATTACTACTAATGTCACAATTCAAAAAGCAACAAAAGCCTCTCACTTTACAGCTAAATATCTATAATTCTCTAGCTACAACACCAATTTTATCAATAAAAGAAACACGAATCCAATAACAGCTCACAAAAGCCACAGATAACGAATAAAAAAACTATCAATTGAGAGAACTCACAAAAGATGGAATCTTTACGTTAACTTGAACCCAACAGGAAGATCAATCAGAAGAGTGACTAAATCAGAAATACACAAAGAACCCACAAAGTGTAAAGTCGCATAATTGACGTTTCTTGTGCATTTTTACCAAATCCTTAATCAGATTACGGAAAAGAGGAGTTTATTTCACTGTTACAGTTCAGTTAGAGAGAAAAAAAGAGAGGGAGATTGGTTATGGAATAGAAAAGCGATAAGAGAAAGAGAATAAATTTTGTGTTTTTGTGACAGAAGAAATAGGATATTGTGGCAGAGGCAGAGCCTGGAGAAGCAGAGGAGAGGAAGAGAAGGAAAAGGGGAGTCATTTGATCTATTATTATCTCCTCAACATACTCTTTAACATATTAATATTATAATATCTTCTTAACTTAATTTATACTCTTTAAAATTATACAATATATTAAATTTCTTATTCACTCTTTATTTATTTATTTTTTAATTTTATAATAATATAACATAACTATCAATTTTTTCAAATTTAACTATTTTTTGAAAAATTAAACAAGTAATATTTAATATATAATTTAATAAAATTAAATTGCATTGAAGAAACTATTACAATAAAAATTTTGATGATATTATAAAAATAATAAAAAAACAAAAATATTTATGAAATTAATTTTTAATATAAAAATAGTAAAAAAACATTAAAAGAAGACAAAGAAGTGTAACTAATTTCGGTAATTTGTAGTTGGTAAATTTGAAGCATCATGCTATATAAAATTAATTTCTTATGAAATCCGAGACCGATTTTCCAAAATCCAGTTTCGGTTTTCCAAAATCCGGTTTCGGCTTTTTAAAAACTGAAACTTGTTTTTGGACTATATAATTAATTAAACTAAATAAATATTATAATTACTTTCTCTTCTTATTGCAGATCGACGAGTTTGTGAGTCGGGTTAGCTTAGTGAGCAACAATGGCCGACGTTGGAGGTTCGAGTTCTGGAAAGAGAATGTGGTGGTCGATGCCTGAGAGGCTGCAACTTCACGCTGCCATGTTGGCTTTGCAGTTTGGTTATGCAGGATTTCATGTTGTCTCTCGAGCTGCACTTAACATGGGAGTTAGTAAACTTGTGTTTCTTATTTACAGAAACATGATAGCTTTGCTTCTCCATTTGCTTACTTCCTCGAGAAGTACGTCACTTCATCACTGCGCTTCAGTTTTTTTTCTTTCGGGAAATGGGTTTATGTAACAGTTTTGTTTCCTGTTCAGGAAGGAGAGACCAACGATTAATTTCAACTTTCTGGCTCAGTTCTGTCTGTTGGCACTTTTTGGGTAAGAAGAGTTCATTGAAGAAGTTAAAGTAACGATTTGATATCAAAATTAATTTTGTTTATAACATGATTATCAGGATTACTGCAAATCAGGGATTCTACTTACTGGGATTAGAGAACACCTCGCCGACCTTTGCATCTGCAATCCAAAACTCAGTCCCAACAATTACCGTTCTCATGGCTGCTCTACTCCAGTAATTATCTTTTTTTTATTCACTCTTACAGAGAACTTAAACCAAAAACTACAAACTTATCACAATGGTCAGATTGAACTCATTAACACAAAACCCGTTTTGCATTATCAAGTATTCGGCTTTTTTCAAACATGTACAAAACTTTAATTAACACAAAAGCTAGAAGTGAAGTACCCGCCAAATGAAACTGAGAGAGAGAGACATGTTTTCAGAAAAAATAATAAAAAAATAAGTACGAGTTATTTTCTCACTCCACAAATTTGTTAACTCAATTAAAGAGCTCCTACAATTTTTATCTAAAGAGCCAAAATAAGGTGTGTTAGAGTTTCATTATGCATTAACAATTGTCAAAATAAAAGGAGCCAAAATAAGATGTTGTTGGGAATGCTCTAACATAAAGGATAACATATATCTAATCATACTCATATTTGTCAAGTTGTTATGATCATGTTAAATGTATGCCAAATTACACAATAATATATTTAGAAATTCATAAAAATTCTATGTCTAAAAATTCTAATATAAAACTTATAATGAGAATCACTTATGACTCAATACTCTATAGAGTTCTCGTGCAAATTTAATCTAAATACTACATCCTTGACATATATCAATAATCTCTAATTAACATTCAAGTTCTGTTTATTTGAAGGAATTTATTTTCTAAGAAAATATTTTCCTAATTTTTTAACGTTTGTTATCAACATTAGATAAGTCAATAAAATTATAACTTAAAAATCAACGAGAAAATAATATTTATTTTAACATATTTTTAAAGAAAATATTCTTATCTAAAATATAGAAATATATTTTTTTTACATTTTTAAATATTTAAATATGAAATATCAGAAAATATAATGCTGAAAAATAAGATTTCAAAAAGTGAAAAATATTTTTCAAAAAAAGGAATTTCCTCCAAACACCTGGAATATCAATGTCCTTACTTCACTTTTTATTCCAATCAGACTAATTGAGTAAGAATATTTTGAATGAAGTACCATATACTTGAAGATCTTACAACCATATCTCACATATAATAATAGCTTAAGCTGAGACATCATTCTTGAATAAGTTTTATCATTCACATGGAAAACTAAAATAAAATATGTTGAAAACATTTCAAAAAAGCCAATCCAGCATGCAATGATGAGCATGCACTGATCAACCCAGAAAATACAATGTTAATGCAGAGTTGCTAAATTTTGAGAGGAGTAAATCCAGCAGCTCCATTAAAACAAATGCAAACCAAAATCAGAAGCAATTCACTTCACAAAATAATCTGTACAACGCTAAATGCTGTGAATAATAAATAAAAAAACCGGTAAAGAAGAGGATCTCCGACAGCCCATACGACAAGCCAGTAATCACACTCCTATGATCAGTATCCGTTCACCCCACTAGGCCACCTTATATCCATTTGTATCCTTTTCTTCTTCTAACTTATCTTAGATCCAGCTTCCTTCTTGGCCTGAAATATCGGTGAACGAAAACATATAAGAAATTCTATCTACTTCCAGTTACAAGAACCCCTCTTTTTTCTATACCTCTCTCTCTCTCTCTTTCCATTTGTTTTTAAATATGTGTTGCTTCTTTCTTTTCTAATTTATATTTATTCAATCACGTTGAACTCTCCTAATATCATATGTTCTTTAAAGAGTGTAGGTGGTAATACTTCCGATTCTTCTGCTGCGACCGCCAGTAGCAGGCAAGGGCTCCAAAAGCACAGCTCGCAAGAGCGATCGCTAATGCCGCTCCCACTGGAACCACTATTGCATTTGTGGATGCTACCAAATCTTCCATGGCCGCATCAGTCACCTCACTCCCAAGAACACCCTTGTCCTTGTTTAAAGAAACAAGAGTTTTTCCATAATAATTGGTCAGAAGCTTGTACACCTCATCTTCATTCCATTTGATCCCATTTTTGCTCCGGGAATGAGAACATGAAGAGCAAAGCTGCTTTGGAGGCCAGCTTATCTTTGGGAAATTGGGATCAGCGGTTTCAAGAGAAGCTTCTTCTTTCATTAGCCTTTCATTGACTTTATTATGCGCCCTCCACAACCAAAGGGAGAGCTCACGAGCTGATTTGAATGGACTCTTTACACTGAATTTAGAACACCACACAGTTAGCCCAACTAGTAAAGGACAGATAAGGCCAACTTGTTTCATAAATGAGTTTACCTTGAACACATTTCATAAAAATGTTGACGGCACTCCTCGCAGATGAAGAAGTTGTGGATAAAATCGCACATGGCTTCGAAGGCAAACTGGCTCTCTCCGTCCTGAATTCTCACTGAAAGTGAATGCAATAGAACCCACAACCCACAGCTGCAAAAACAAAAAAAAAATTAAGAAGTTAAAAATTAATCACAATTGAAAAGCACTCCACTGAGCGTTGAAAGCAACACCGCATAGCCTAATCAAACCACAAAAATCAAATCAGAAGCAACTTTTGAAATTACCTTATATGTAGAAATCAGTTTGTCATATTTAAGATATTTTTATGATAATTAACAAATTTGTATACATGATTTACTCGCTTCCTGATTTATAGGAACAGAATTCACATTCCTATTTAGGATCATATCAGCTGTGTGTGTTTATATTATAATATATTATAATAATAAGAAAGAATTCTCATTCTCTTCATGGTATCAAAATCAACATCTCTCTGAACTAACATTCAGTCTTCTCTTTTTTTTTCATCCATCATCTTTTATTATTCTTTCTATGGTCCAACATGGCTTCTCAATCATCTACCGAAACAACAGAACAAAATGGAGGAAGCATGGAGATCGTATGACATGGTGGATCTGACTCTTCACTCATTCTAATCACAAGCCATTAACTCAATTGCCACAATTTTTTCCAGTGGTCTCAATTAGTTATGATGTTTGTTTGTGTGGCAAGAGGAAGGATGATTGTCTTACAGGAGAAGCAATTATGCATCCAGTATCAACCCCTAGATGCAAGAAGTGGAAGACTTACTTCTCAGGACAGTATAGGAGATCTGGGATACAGAAAGAGAAACCTACTCAAGCTCAGAGAATACTTCAGAACTATTCCAAATTGAGAAAATCCTTCAAAAGCTTCATCTAGGAGACCAATCAGCCGCACGAAATTCTAATCGTCTCCCAGGGCATTGGCAACATCTTGATCTTTGATGTCTTCCTGTGGAAGTGCACCGATGATTTGATACATATGAAAAAAATTGTAGGGCAGAAAAGAATATTTAAGGTCCTTCTAGGTCTCAAGACCCTTTGTCTAGCTTTAGAGAAGCCTTCTCCAAGGTCACGTAAAGAAAGTAGAAAAAAGATAATTATGGGATCTTCTAAGGCAGCAATAGCTGTCACTGCACTAGCAGCTCATGGATCAGTACGTACAGAAAATGATGATACTCAGAAGTAAAAGGAAGAGGCCGTGCTGCAGCCACAGTCAAAAGTCAAGCCACCACAAGGATGCTTGCTGGAAAATTTATGGAAAGTTTGCTGATTGGAAATCACAATCAGAAGCCGACAAAGACAACAGAGTATATGGTGAAACAAATGCAAATAGTGAGCAGAGTCCGTTTAGCAAAAAACAGATGCAACTTCTGCAACAAATGCTGCCTCACTACTTAAAGGACACTCATTCAACTTGTACAGCCAAGACAGGGAGCAGCAATCACTGGATAGTTGATAAAGGAGCATCAGACCATATGACTAGAGATGCCTCTATGTTCCAAAACTACAAAACCACCAATGATGTTTCTTTTGTGAAAAACAGCCGATTGTTCCCGTGCCAAAGTTGCTGGAACAGGTTCTATATAACTCTCAAAAGAGTTCTCTCTCACCTTTATTATTCACGTGCCAAACTTGGACTCAATTTACTCTTAATATGCAAGTTGTCAAAAGATCTTAACTGTGTTGCTAAATTCTATTAAAATCTTCATGCTTTTCAGGATATGAATTCGAGTAAGATGATTGGCAATGCTGAATTGTGTTCCGGTCTCTATCTTCTCAAATGTCCAAAACCATTTGTCTCCAATAAACAAATGTCCCCAAGCTATTCTTTCAATACTGTTTCAAGTCTTAACAGCAATAAGGACAGTAAAGTTAGGATTGTAAAGAGGGTTTATGTGTATTCTTTATTTTTATAAAATAATTATTCATGTATAGATTTGATTGTTTTATATATATTATTGCCTTATATATTTTAATAATTTTTAATATGAAATCTAAGATATTTTTTCCAATGGAAAATTAGTTAAAAAATTATAAATTATATAGTTTTATATTCTTTTATAGAATTTTTTTTATATTCTTTTATAGAATTTTTTAAAAAAAATTGGTTGAATTTGAACAAGTTTTTGAGTATTTTAAAATAGAAAAGTGTCAGCTTTTGAACATATTTTCTAAATTTTCTATGATTTTCTTAGAAATAGAAAACTAAGAAAATTAGAGATAAAAAACTGAAAATAGTTTTCTATTAATGAACACACCCTTACCTTCTCGACCAAGGTATTATAAATATCAGCTCTTGTGTTGATACAACTCAATAGAATGTGATTGCTAAGCGCAAAAATAAACCCTTGAGGCTGCTCGCTGCCTTGTGTTTGCATCAAATGAACCAAAGTTGTTCTAGGAAGAAGCAGTATTTACAGCTGCTTATCTTATCAATCAAATGTCTAAATGGATTCTAAAGCTTCATTGCCCTCCCCAGGTATTTCTTGATAGGATTCCACACACTAGGTTTCCTTCATCTGAATCACATCTTAAAATATTTGGCAGCACCTCCTTTGTCCATGTTCGCTTTCACAATAGAAGCAAACTAATAAGATCCTACATTAGATAAATAAGGGGTGTGGGTGTGGTTTATATGTGGTTAGGCATTTTCATCCCTCAAGCTAGCTCTTGGGTGTGATTCTCCTAATCATATGCGACTCTCCCACGTTCCCTACCAAAAGCTAGCTTGAGGGGTAGTAGAGAGTCCAACAACATATAAACAACACTCGCACCCCATATTTATCCAATGCGGGATCTTATTCATATCCCGCCCTTCGAAAACCCACGTCAAAGTAGGTTGAACACTTGTTTGGTGTGGAGTGGCTTGCGAAAGGTGCAAGTGCTTGAGGGGTGGGAGGGCCCAATCATACAAGATTTGATATGAAGCACGGGCGAGTCACATGTGATTGGTAGAACCACATTCCAAAAGCTAGATTGAGGGGTGGGAGAGCCCAATCATATATAAACCACACCCACCGCCTATTTATCCAATGTGAAATCTTATTTCAAACTTAATCCCAGGGCACTCCAATGTATTTTCCTAGGATATTCTCCTAACCGAAATGGATATTATTGTTATCCCCCTTTTGCTAAGGGATTATAAATTTCAATGGATGACACATTTTTTGAACTCATTTCCTTTCATCTCAAACTTGCAATTTAGGGGGAAAAGAGTGAGCATCAGCTTTGGGATTTGTCTGAACATTCACACAACTAGCCAGCCCCTCGCACCTTCATATAATTCGTGTCAACTCACACCACCTGCACCACCTCAAGCAACTTCATCACCACTTCATCATTCTACAACAAAAGCCTATTCTTGTCTATCAAAGTGAATTAGAAAGGAAATAGAGGCAAAAACACAAGGTCTCTTTCGAATTCCAAGCCTATCCAAGGCACATTAGGTCTGGGCAATTCAGCACACTTTCCAATGATTCTGTTTATTGATGATTTGAATAGACCTAGTGCAGAATGAAAGAGGGTGTGACAATGCAAAATTCATCCAATTGGAAAATATGTTTCATATGTTGTCTTCACCTTACAAAACCTTTGTGAAATCCCAAGATAGTATAAAGATTCCTAAAACTTAGAAGAAGCTCTTAGTCATCATGGCAAGAAAAAAGCAGTTCAAAAGGAGATTTATGCACTTAAGAAAAATGGAACAAGGATTCCCAATAGAGTTGTACAGTTGCATTATGTTCCCAACAAACAACAAAACATTGACAACCGCACTAAAGCTCAGCAGTGACTTTGAAGATCTAAGTTGCAAGCTGGTTTGTAACCTGGGGTGGGGGGTTAGAAATTCGTTGGTCAGAGTTAGGATATTTTGTAATCATTTTGGTTAACAAATTTGTACACATGATTTACTCATTTTCTGATTTATGGGAACATAATTCACATTCCTATTTAGGACACTATCAATTAGTTGTATATATGTATGTAAGACCTAACGAATTATAATAAGAAAGCGAATTTCTCAATCTCTACACTACCTAGAGGCAATTCATAATTTTGGAAGCCGGAAAAAGAACCTATAAAGGGGCAGAAATAGTTCTTTCTATATTTACCAATATATCCCAATCAATGTAAAAGAAGCTTGTTTTGTCTTTTTTTTTTTTTTCTAATTTAAGGTATGAATTGGTGTGATTCTTTCATAGTATGATAATGTTAAGTAAAGCCATAAAACTATGACATGCTAAATGGGTGGATTACTATGGTTTTGTCATTTTAAACCATAATATTCATTGTTACACTAAATCATACCATATGTTAATAAACCTTCTCAACACTCTAAACAAGTAGTGTAAACTAGCACACTTAGCCACAAAAATTTAAACAAAGGTACTCTAGATTGTTTCCATAGACAATAGGCACTATACTAGGAGTTTTATCACCATTACAATCACCAAATGAAGCCTTATGTTTTAGTAAACTCAAAACATTCACCTGTGATTGAGAAATGAAACATAAAAAATTTCTAGAAGCAAAACATATTTTCATGAAGAAATTAGATCATGCTATCACAAATATAACATTAAACGAGTGAGTGATTTCCCTGTGGGCGTGTTGCATGTTTTTCAGTTCTATTGGAAATTGATGAATCAAATGCCAACTTTTGGAATTTTATTTGAAAAAAGATAAATTGTTACCTAAAACCCCTTGTATCATTCCTACTGCCGCGGCAAAACATCTGTAGAAAGACAACCAATGTCAAACTAGAAAAATTATTAACTTCATAAAAGACATAAAACAATCAAACTATTGAACGAAAAATAATCAGCATACTGAAAGAAAACAAATAAAAGTGCAATCCACAGCTTATCATTTTGACCTTATTTTCAATTTTTCTTCTTAATTGATTAGTACCAACTTGTTTATAATCAAATTTAATACCTTTATCCATTAATCAAGGAATATTCTAGGAGCAATATTTAATATGTTATCTCAGGTGTAAAAGGATGCTTCATCAGCAACAGAAGCATGACATTGAAAAGTTAAACTATATAAATAAAATGTCAATTTTTGCCATTGAAAAAGTTACATGACTACACAAATGTTGACGAATCTCTCATCCACTGAAAATCTAAAATCAGATAAGGCAAACACGAGCAGTTAACACAAATGCAAATTGCAAAGTTGAGCATATGCCAAAGATATATAGTTCAGATCACGGGAACTAAAGCACTTCTGACGAGTCAAAAAATAAAGCAAACAAATATCAAGAAACTCTCCCCACCAGCACCCAAATAATAAATGCATTGGCAAAAGAAGTTTACCCAATATCCTCGAGGGACTTCTTTTCCACAAATTTGGAAGTTTGCAAGCACACTATTGCCATTAGCAGCAGTTTCTAGATTATCAGGTGGACAAAGGTCATCAAAGTTCACTAATATTTCTGCACTTCCCTTCCGGCACCTAATACAAAATGTAAGTCAGTTAGAATGAATGAATCACAACATTGGTCGTAGAAGGAAAATATTTCTAGACCTCTTGGAAGGATGGTGAGCCACTAAAAGCTGAAGGAATTTTATAAGTGAAGCCCGAGTTTCTGATTTAATCATCTGCAAAACAAGTGTATAACAAGTAATGAAGCCTAACAGAACACAGAATGAAAGTACTAAACCGAACAAACTGTAGCCAGGATAAATGAAGAATTATCTACCTTGTGCTCAAGTATGATCTCAAATGCAACAGCTGTCGCCTCTTCAACATCATATATAGCACGTGCTATCTGTCAAAAGCCAAACAATGACAAATGAAAACTTTTTAAACAAAAGAAATAAACTAAAGTTCCAAATCCAAATTAGAGGTGTGCTGAAAATAACCTGGTTAGGATCTGATACATTTGAAGAAAGATGTTCATTTTCAAACTTCTGGTCATCCAAACCATATGAGCTGCATTCAGAAATAGTAGCTAAAAACTAGTACAACTACTAGAATATAAAAGAAAGAAGCATAAAAACACTATTAAAATGGCCATTATAATGACTACAACGACATGCTGTTCCACATAATAAATACATTTCATGGTTGAGTCAAGAAAGAAACAGACGTGGGTTTTGTATTAGAAGAAGAAAAAGTTAAGAATACTTCACACCTTTTTAATTGCTTGTTGATCCAATTAAGAAGGCGCTCAGCTGTCCGTCCATCATCGATTACACGTATATCACCTTTTTCTTCCTTAGGCTCCCAACCACCTCCTACAAATTTAGAAGGTGGGCCCCAAAATAGCATAGGATAATGGCTCACAGAGAACTTATCACACAGTTTATTATTTATCTGTGCTGCCAAACAAGTTCAAAGGACGAATCACCAAAAAATAATTTCTATGTGAGAGTAACTCAGCTGCATAAAACGCCTTGAATATAACAATATACCATTATCACCTTTCCACCAACAATTAAATTGCAACAATATTGAGATTGTGGATTGAGCCAGAGCTTTTATCAAAGAGTCCATCATATTTATAGTTTTAGTGACCTTAAGCTTTGAATTATACTTAATTTTTAAGCAGAAAAGGTAATCAGAAAGACAGAATAAGGGTACATTCAGCTGTTGACTTCAGATAAAGACAGATCAAAGGTCTCTTGCAGCATTTCTTCCATATTTAGAAAATGGCAATACACTTAATATGTGCTAATACAAAATTATTGACAAAAATTCTAATAGAAAGAATGTAAATCACTTGCCCCTAGGATTAAAAATGAAACATTATTTTTTCAGGTTTCCTACCGAGCAAATCTAAGTTTTCGCCTTCTCTAAATTTGTTAAAAAATTAAGGATAAAATTTCTTTTATCAGTGAAGATGAACTTTTGAGAAGGAATATGACATTTGAATCAAGTTGGAGAGAGCTTAATTACACTGTTCTGGAGAGAAATTACTCTGTACAGGGAGAGATAACATGAACTCTCTAGAAGATATAAAAAAGAAGACATGCACACACCTTCAATGCACAATCCACCCTTGTCATCAAAACAATACCAGGATGAACTGCATCAGGTCCATTGAACAGCCTGGCTACCTTTTCATAATGAGGCTGCATGTGTGAAGTTTATGAATGAGAAGCTGGAAGCAAAAAATAAACACAGAGAATTATTTTATGCTTCAATGATTATGTATTTTACCTTATAATTTCTGCATGCTGGACACCTGAAATAAGTGAAATCAACATAAAAGAATAAAAAAGTCATTTTACAAGAAAAAAAAGCATAAACGTAATTTCATCAGCCAAGTCAAGAAGCATTGACTTCTCAACAAGCAGGGTACTAACACAATGTAATTTCGTCAGATTAGAAAAGATCAACTTGGTTAAGACTTAAGAGACCATTCAACTTTCCACAACTAGACCAATCATGAAAAAAAACACTTTGCGTTGCAAATATCATATCAAATATCGTCAGCTAAGCACAACAGAGCACTAATTTTCTTCTTCTGTTAGAATTTTTTGAAGTAAAATGTACTATTTTGAGCCAGGGAGCTATTGCAATTAATTAACATTCCTGCATGTCATCAATCGTTTTTTTTTCTCCCATAGCATTCTACACATCATTCTATGTACAATGGAGGACTAATCTAAGAGATATGGCTTTCAACAAGAAAACACAAACTTGTTGCCGGAAGTAAAACAAGCATCATAACTTATTATTTTGGGTAAAAACTGATTCCTAACAAACAACTGAAATTTCTGGGTGAGAGACGTAAAAAAAAAACACTCTCTTGATCAAAAGTCGTCAACTGTGAACAATTTCCTTTACCAATTAAGACCTAATAATAACTTTCATAACAAGCACAATCATGTCCGCGTTACTGAGAGACCAATCGTCATTTATTTTAAATCAATTAGCAGACCGATCAGGAGCTTCAATATAAAAAGATTAACTTTGCGTGACAAAACAAAATGGCAATTCAATCATTGGTTAGCTCAATAAAGACACAGCTAATCCAACACAGTTACCAAATTACAACTCAACAATACCCCATCCAACAATTGAACAAAGGCATGACAGATGATTTTACTATTACCCCGAAAACAAGTTCAATCCTTAGGAACCATCTCCAATCGAATCATTTGGATTAAAAATCATAAATGGACACTAATCCCTTCAATTCAGCAAACTCACCTAACCTAAAACTATCAACAGAATACGCAAATTTACCATCTCTAAGGATCAAATATTTAACAATGATCTATGTTACTATGTTTCTAAGTATTAAATATTTAACATCACGTAAAAATATAAATATAAATTTCGTTCAAAATAAATTCAAATTAACAGAAATGTATAAAACGTCTTTCTCAAAAAAAAAATCAAAATAATAAAGATAAAATATAGACTGACCAGTGAGCAAAAAACTCAACGACTGCAAAAGTGGCGGGAGTATCCCGTAAAACGACATCAAAGTTAGTGAGGTTCAAATCGACGGCATAATCCGCTGCAACGCCATCATTTACAGCGCGGAGAATCGAACGCGATCCAGACGAAAACGACGCCGCTCCGGAGGTCAGAAAGAGAAAAGTGAAGTGCCAAATCAGATTTAACGTTGGAGACATGGGCGCAGAATTGGTTGTGATTTTCTTTTCTTTTGTATGCCTATGCGACAGGTCGTTTAAGGAATAGGAGGTGAAGAGAAAGAGAAAGAAGGGATCTGAGAAAGATGGTGTTGGGTGGGAAAGGCAGTGTAAGAAAGACGTTTTCTTACACTCTTATTGCTATTTCCCTTACTCTACATGGGATCAGTACACCAAATATTTATCCTTCAATTTTAATGCGCTACGTTTGTTTTCTATTTTCTTTCCTTTTATTTTTCTATATGGTTTTATGAATTTTGAAAGGATTTTGCCTCTGTTTGGAGTTACCCATTATCTCAATTTTAAGGTATATCTAGTTGAGAATTTCCTTTCGCGGAGGTTGTGTTATTTATAAGAAATATTATGATTGTAATGTCAATTATTAAAAATAATGATGTGACTTAGCTAAAAGTTCATGAAGTCCATTAATCTCTTAAGCTCAATTAATCGACTCAAATTCAAATAAGATGGTCCATTTATTGATAAACTTCATCAAAGATTCTTCCATAATCTGAATAGTAGAAAAAGGTGGAGAGAATTTAATTTAAACATTTAAAATTAAACGATTAAAAATTGAAGACACATATTGATATCACTTTACGTTCTCTTTCTCAGTATATAAATAGGAGACACTCACTCCAAAACAAGATACATTTTGCTACTTGCAAACATTACTGAAACTCTGCAGTTTTCTGATCGTGTTCTTTTTTGTAAGATTGCACATATGCTTTGCGAGACGTGAAGATATTGTTGTTGAACTTGGACAACAACAATTGACATTGTTTGTGGAAATCACAAGCAAAAAGATGTGTTTCTCATTTGTTAATCTTCATCAGTATTTCATTCAGCATAATCGTAATACAAGTAAGAAGAAGAAAAATGGTAGTCCAAACAAGATCTCAGATGTCTGGTCAAAGTAAGAAGGAAGGACAAGATGTAACGCCCCAAAAATTCGTCTAGCCTAAATCGAGAAAAGATGTTAATATTTAAGAACATTTTATAATAATGAGTTTAATTATGTGACTAATGTGAATGATGCTAAAATTGATTTCAATGGATGTTAATGTAGTTGAAAAGATGGTTAATCGGGTTGGAGAATATGTATATAGAAGGGTGTGTTTATCGAGAATCGAAAGGAGTGGAAAAACGAGTGTACAGGCTGCATGTAACGCCCCAAAAATCCGTTTAGCCCAAAACGAGTGAAATATGTTAAGGTTTAGAACATAAAAGATAATGAATTTAATTATGTGAATGATTGTGGGTGATGTTAGAATCAATGTAAATGAGTGTTGATTTAGTTGAAAAAGTGGTTATTCAGGTTGGAGAACGTGTATATAGAAGTATACGCAAATCGGGAATCGAAAAGAGTCGAAAACCACCAAGTAGAGCAGGCTGGGCTATGGTAACGTTCATTACCATCCCAGGTAATGAACGTTAGCCATGGTAACGTTCATTACCATGGGGAGTAATGAACGTTACTGATGCCAGAATTTCATAAAATCCTGCAGTTGCGTAATGAA
>CANYCX010689916.1:0-10549 GCA_948193385.1 Breynia disticha f. nivosa
TTCATTCAACAGTAATCCAATCAATTTCAACCATTCACAAGGCATATTCAATCTCATACATTTCCAAATGCAAACATCATCACATCATGTTCAAGCTAGTTTCAACAACTTAAATTCCTTCATCAAATCATATAATCTTACAACACATATACAACCATACAACACATGGCATCAAATCATCTCTTTTTCTCATTCATCCACTATTCCCTCAATTACATTCACAAACACATATTAGCTTTTACATTTGCTACCATTTAACCGAGTAACCATACATGCACATGATGAATGAGGATGCATAACCTAATGCATTCCTATATGAATCCCCTATTCCCATTTGTATTTTCATTTTTATTTTTGTTCACACTTGGCCTTAATCATTGACGTTTGGAAACGGGCATTTCGGCCGGGAGTATTGGTTATAATAACTATGGATCCATAGATGTCATGCCCGCACTTGGCCTTAATTTACGTCCGCACTTGGCCAGACACATTCATACACGTGTAAGCGTGTTGAGTCTTTCCAGTGTGCCCCGGTGCAGCATGTTATATATACTACCCGTTAATTTGCTCGCAAGAGCCATAATCCCTCCCTCATTTATCGCTCACAAGAGCCCTTTTATTTTATTCTCGCTCTCGAAGAGCCCATATTCAACTGCCCACTTATGAGCCCAATGCATGAATGTTATGTGCACTTTATCAGGCTACCAATTCATGCATCCATCATTTGTCATGCCATGCTATGCAACTTGCTTATTCAGTTTAGCCATTAGTAACTCATCTACATCACACATTTAAGTAAGGCCAACCATTCACTTTCGACATCTCAAGCATACCATACAATCATATAACGACAAATCATTTACGTGACTTTTACACACAACACTCATACTTATAATTACTGCATCGCCAAGCCTTCATCAAGTCACATGCAAATATCCCACAAGCATATTAACAAACAATACCCACAAGGTCAAACAACTCAATTAGCATAATCAACACCCATAATAACTTAATCATCTTTCACCGACTAATCACGTAACACTATTCATCATCAATACATATGGGATACCAACCAAATTGACATTTTGCATTCAAAATAGAACACACACACAAAGGAAGGTTGCGCTCGCGTTACTTACCTCGTAAAACGAGCCTAGCGATTCCCTTGAGAACCTCCTTCACCGCGATTCGCGTTCCCTATCAATTACAATTGTAATTCCACATTAATTCACATTTGCAATGAATAGAATCGGATAACATGTGCATGATAAGCCTAATTATATTAGCTTTATATATATGTCTCTCCTCTCTCCTTTCCTAATGTTTCTCTTACCTATTACACCTCTCAACCACCACCTTAATTCCTCTCAACTAACCCTCATTAATAGTACAACAAGCTTAGTTACATATAGTTTCTTGTCCATTGCTTCCCATTATACCCAAAACACTTAGTTTTTCCCCTTTCCCCACTTTCACAACCTAATAACCTTCCATTTAAGCTTAAATTATATACCCCTCACAATACCCAATCATTGTAACACTTAAAACATTACAAAAATTGCTGGTTAACCTTACCTAAGTGACAAAGCACGCTTAAAATCCTGATTTTTCGAAACCCCCAACTCGTCACTATGCAGGGCAGCAATTTCTTGGGGCGGTTTCGAGTACCTAGACTGTGATTTAACATCAAACACAGCTAATACTAGTTAGTAGACGTTCTAATCTTTCCAACGAGCCCTTGTTTGCTCAAAACAGAGCAAAAATGAAAGAGTTAGGGCATTTGGAACTTCGGATTCCAAGGAAAAACGGGAATGGAAAAAGAATTGGGGTTCTTACCTTGGATTTGAGTCAAGAAAGGTTTCAGAAACTCCCTTGCTTGATATTTTTGGTAAGAATCGATGGGAAATGGGAGATTTCAATTACGGGAAGGAAAAGGAAGAGGGATGGCGTGAAATGGAGTGTGAAGGGAAGAAAGAAAATGTGGGTGATGGAGGGAAAGAAAAGAAGAGTGAAAAGTGTTTAGGGTTTGACTTGGGTTTGGCCCACTTACTCGTAATCCTCCCTTAACTCGGTCTCCTCCAATCCCAAATCTAAATCACCCGAGATTATAACTCGTCCTAATTTCTCCCGAAATTTCCAAATGACTCCAACTCACCTCTCATCTTAAAAAATTTTGTTAAAAATTAAATCGCAAAATTTTTTTCGTAATTTTCTAGACATTTATTTAATATTTTAATTAAATACGAATTTTTGGGGTGTTACATTTCTATTTAATTTCCCTTACCTCTGCCTTATTTATCCTTCTTATCTTCCTGTTATATTTCCTCAACTTCCACCTCCTCCTTCAAATTCCAATGGCTTCTGAAATTACACCAAATTTCACCAACTACATGTGGTTGCATTGGAATACATGTTGTTGTTTTCACATTGCATTTGTGGTCCACCACGTGTAGTATACTATGCATGGTCATGGCTACCACGTGTAGCCCACCACATATAGTATGCCACCCATATACTTCGTGTTTTTCTACAACTATTTCTCCTTTTATGTATACCTACTATCAATTATCCATCAACTCTCAATTAATCCCTCATTTTTTTTATTTGTTGAACTGATTCTTAATTTTGTTAATCATTTTAAGCACTTTATTAATTATAGGACTTTAGGAGGGGAATGTTATAAATCTTCGCCCTTAAAGAATTTTTTCCTCGAAATTTGTTTATGCTTACCTATTACTTATCTTATTTCTCTTTTAAATCTTTTTTTATTTCTTATATGTTATTTCCATGTATACTATATCTATTTTTCTTAATTTTTTAATTCTATATTTTACTATCAATACTAAAATTTACTATCTATATTGATTCCTTCCTCACAAATCAAACTTCCTAACCTCTATACATCTAAAATATGATTTTCATATAAAACTTTGATATTCTCTTTATCTTCATATATCTTCTATAATAACGTTGGTATAACCACAAATGTCATTACCATCCCTTCCAAATAATTATCACTGCTACAACATGTTCTAGATCATTTGCTGAATAATCTATTTAATATGATCTGAGATATCTAAAAACATATGTGATGACCTTCTCATTCTCTATGATCACTTATTCAAACCATAAGACGAAATATCTTTATGAATCATAAATCCTCCTATGCCTGTAATTATCGTAAGAACTGAAGTTGTTGTCATTCTATATTTCAATTCATCAAAATTTGCTATCACTCTTCATTCAATTGAATACATACATTCTTTCTTAGTAATCTAATTAGTGGAACTACTAGCAATTCTTCTATAATAACTAACCTTTAAGAGAAAATTACATACCCCTATGATTGTCCTTTAAAGTTCTTAATTTACAATGCTTTAATCTTTTTAAGATCTATTGATATTCATTGTCCATATCTTACGTGTTCTAGAAAGATTGTGTGGTCTAATCAGAATCACATTTGCTAGATCTTACATATACTCTTTTTCTCTTACTATTTGTAAAACTGGTTGTAACCGTTTGTTGTATCCTTTACTATTCATCGAATGTATTAGTATATTTTCTATAAAAATAATCACAAACTGATTGAGGAAAGACTAGAATATCTAATTCACCAGCATCATAAATACTTCAAGATTATTAATTCAACTGGTACTATTCCAAATGGCTGTATCGATATTGATATTGTGCTAAGCATTATCTCAATAGCGAACTCATTTTTTCTATCAGATGATTCTTCTAAAAATACATCTACTTACTATTCTTCCTTTATAAAGTAATCTAACTCATGAATAATATTATCTAATATGTCCCTGTGACTGAATTCTGGAAATTCCTTTGTCACTGTCAAATTTAAATCTTGCTTCCTTGCTATTACAATCTCTCAAATATGCATAATCTCTCATTTTGATTCTATTAATTTGTCCTAAAACTTCTTTACTCAGTCTATCCTCTGATTTCCTATATTTGTCTTTCTCTATAAGAATAAAACTAGCTATATAATAAGATAACTGAGTAAATTTCATCTCACATTTTCTTCTACTATCATGTCTTATTATTTTAAAATTAGAAGCTCCTCCTATTTTATATCACTATACACTTCTAACATGTATTTCCTTTGAAAGTTTTCTTTGAATATCAATCTAGATAAATACTGGAGAAAATTCTCTGTTATGTGAAATTGTTTTCCCCTATTTATATACATCACCTATCAATAAGAATACCATAAAATGTAACCTGTATTTTTATGTTACTTGTATCATATCATAAACTCTTTTTGTTCTTACTAATCAATTTTTGCTAATGGTGAATCTGTCTCACAAAAATTTTTATGCTCAATTTCTTTAACTTTGTAAAATTTTTAAATCTGATATGTGATAAACTCATTGATGATTCTCTATACTCACTCTAGGTATACCAATTACTATCACCAAAAATATATTGAATCATAAGATTCCTGATATATTGAATTACTTGTTCCTTTTCCTGCAACATAGGAGTCTGCTTCTTCCTCACTCTCTGATAACTATTATAGTTGAGTCATATTATTCTATTAAATATGACACAGTGCACAGAATTACATATGTAAATACTATCCAAGGATCATATCCCTACTCTGATACCAAAATGACATATACACTAATCTAATTAGCGTAATATTCATGTGATTAACCTTTTTAGTTAATTGGTAATATGGAATAATTAAAAACTTTTCATATGATTGTACTTTTTAGAAATCATGTAGAAATCATATGTCATGTATGCATATAGTAATATACAGCCTAACCTATAGTTTGGTTTAGAACATGGCTCATGTTAGTGTAATAAGTCCCATAGGCACATCCTTGTATTATGCTATCATGTTCTTGTTCAATTACAATACTCATAGTTTTTGACACAGCATGTATGCAACTACTGTATCTCTATAAATCAACCAAACATCAACCTGTAATAAATCAAACATATAGACATATCATATAACATGTTTTAGATACACTGTATATTTTCTTATGCATCTTGTAATTATAATACACACATATCATGTAAACATTTATCTGTATGTGTCTATATATCTAAACATGTTTGGCTATAAAGAGAGTGATGATAAGCCACAAATGACCCACTTGCTAGATTATCTTTTGTAACCTTTTATCTACTATCATATCCTAAAACAACATATACAATAACAGTTGGTGAGTTGTGGGCTCAGTGAGTAATCATCTATAATTACTTATCATTTTATAGGCTTATCTATTTCTATAATTCTATAATTTTACTTATATACGTGAGTACACTTATATCTTATCATATAATTAAACACATAAACTATATTCCTTTCATGTCTCTTTTTAATATTTGAACTGTAACTAGTGTTATTATTATACACTTTGTATTCTCTTCTATGATCTTTATCTACATTCTATTTTCTTTACTATGATCTATATCGATATCATGTATTTTTATCGTATAATTTGTATTTGCATGATGTATTCCTTTTCTATAATCTGTGTATGTATTCTATTTCTTATATACATATTATTGCATGAACATGTAAATTGTACTTATTCTTATTATCTGTATAATATCATGAGTATATGTCTATACGTGTATTCTGTATCATATCATGTGTATTTGTATAATCACATATATAATTGTGTATAATCACGTGTAACTGTACTGTAGTCTATATCATTGTATATACTACTCTATTGTACTATCTTGTATTGTGCTATACTCTTTGTCTCCAATTGGCATATTGTACTCACGTCTCGACTAATAAATTCTACACCTGTCTTCAATAATATAATGTGCTCTTGTATCCAATAATCACCATTGTCTATATCAAACACCTCCTATCATATATCACAACCAAAAATGTATATCATGTATCGTATGTGTATAAATATAATATGTTAGTTCATGTGACTCTGTAAAATCATGTGCATTATTATCTTTCATATTTCTGCATAAACTTATGTGTAAATTGTTAGTCGTAATCACTAGATATATGATTACATATCTATATAGGTAAAATTGTTTTTATGTATATAATGAAGTCATGAAAGGTCATTAACTTCCTTTATAATATCTTTTATTTTGTATTCATCTGAACATATGATCATGATTCTTATCCTGGTTTCATTTCTATGATTAATTTCTTATTTATTGTAACTGTATTCCTAATGATTATTTCCTGGAATTTCACCTATATTCTTATTTTCCTATCGTAACATGTCAAACATCCATATACATATGCTGTCATTTTTACAATATACGTAAATTTGTCTTTCTTGTGATTATCGTGTATGCACCATTTAAGCTCAAATAAATCAAACAAGGCACTTCAACTATCAACATCATGGCATATGTGAAACCCCTACATGACATATCAACAATATCCATACTCTAGTAATTCTAACAATTCACATATAATCTCTATCGACTAAAAATCATATGCAATCATCATGGCATATCCTTTAATTATCTTTTCTTTAAGTAATCACACATATGACTATATTTAAAAGCGAGTCTGGATTACTCACCTGAATATCCTTAATATTCAAAGCACCTCCAAACTCCAATGCTGATTCTGATACTATCGTTTGACAAAACTGTCCTATAAATACGAACAATAATCCTATAATTCCATATTATCTCAAAATAGCATTCTAACCAATACATCTATGTAAATTCTCGATAAGTTATACATAACTTCATAAGTTTTTTATCTTTTTTTTTGTGGATTTTCGGTACTAATTATATCTATTGATATCCTGCTCAATCCTACGATCAATTACACATTCTCTGCTTAATTTATAGATTAATTCCTTAAATATTTTCTGTATTTCTCTCGATCACATTCTCTCTATTCTATCCCTTTTTCTTTCTCCAAGCTCTCTGTGCTCTCACTCATTCTCTCTCGATTCTTTTTCTGTTTAATTTGCCTTTCCTCTACCTCATTTATCCTTCTCAACTTCCTCTTATATTCCCTCAACTTCTACCTCCTGCATCAAATTCCTACTTCTCTAGAATTACACCAGATTTCACCAACTATGTGTGGTTGCATTGGACTACACGGTATCATCTTCACCATACGTTTGTGTTTCACCATGTGTAATATACTACACGTGGTTATGGCTACCATGTGTAGTCCACTGCGCATAGTAGGCCACCACCTGGACTTTGTGTTTTTCTACAATCCACCTCGTATAGTAGGCCACCACCTGGACTTTGCGTTTTTCTACAATTATTTCTCTTTTAATGTATAACATCCATCAACTATGCATCAACTCACCACTAATGCCTCATTTTTTTATTTTTGAATCAATTCTTAATTTTATTAATCATTTTATTAATTATAAGACTTTAGGATGGGAATGTTACAAATCTTCCCTAATAGTATCATCCAAAGTGCATCCTGATTTGTTTTCTATTTTCTTTATTAACCTAATCAAATATGTCATGCCTCTCTCTAAAGTTGCAAGGCGCTCTAGGATAGTTGGATTTATAGGAGCATAAGTAGTGAAGCTCTAAGCTAGAGGTGGAGGTGCAGAAGTAGTTGGTGCAGCTGAAGGTGCAGGTGCTGTAATGAAGGGTCCTACTTCATTTGAAGAAGTTATTGGTCTAGGTGGTAGAGGTGTTATGCTAGTAGAATGATAAATAGATCCATCCTCAAGTGTTGTGTCATCCATTATAAACTTATAGAATACCCAATCCTTCTTAAGAGGTACAAGAGATTCATCTTCCTCTTTCACTTCATCTTGTTTATTATCCATAACTTAAGTAGCTTTATTAGCATTTTGATCACTTCCTTGATAGTTTTGCCTACATCATAATCTTTAACACAAACTACCTTTCTCGGTGTTGAGATCAAATCATCACATTTAACATGTATGGAATCTTCAACCATATTTGTCGTAGAATTGTATACTCTATATGTTTTACCGTGATTAGAGTATTTTAAAAAATATGCCAACATTAGATTTAAAATCAAATTTTCCTAGATTGTCTTTACCATTATTCAATATGTAAACCTTATAACGAAATGAATGAAAGTAACAGATATTAGGTTTCTTACCTTTCTACATCTCATATCAAGAGTTCATTTGTTCCTTCTTTAGATGCACTTCATTAATGGTATAACATGTTGTGTTCATGCTTTGGCCTAAAAGTACTTTGGAAGATTTTACTCATTCAATATGGTTCTACTCATCTCTTCAAAAGTGTGGTTCTTCCTTTTCACAATATTATTTTATTGTGGTATTCTTAGTGTCAAGAAGTTATGCTCTATACCATATCTCTCAAGCTATTCTTCAAAGGTTTTGGACTCAAACTATTCCCATGGTTCATGTGAATTACAATGCTTGTTAAGATTTTTTTCATTTTGTACTAATCTATACCATTTAGCAAACTCATTAAAGGTATCACTTTTATTGGAAAGAGAATAAACCCAAGTATATCTTGAATAATCATAACAATTACAAGTGTATACAATTTTCCTCCTAAGCTAACATGACTAGATGGTCCTACCAAGTCCATATGCATAAGTTCCAAATCTCCAGAAGTACATATTTCTTTCTTTGTTTTAAATGAACCTCTAGTATGTTTAGCCTTTATGCATGGTTCACATAAATGTTCATTAATGTATCTTAGCTTAGGTAAACCTTTACCTATATGATTTTTAGACAATTCAGTTTGTAAGGGAAGTGGTGCATGTCGAAATCTCTTATGGCACAAATTTACATTTTCATCAATTGTAATTAGGCAATGTTCATTAAAGGGAGTTTCATCATGCAAATTGACAACATACATGTTACCTTGTCTTACTCCTACAAATGCAACTTTGCTATCCTTAGTTACTACCCAATGTGTGGATTCAAATCTAACCTCAAAGTCTAAATTACATAATTTTGAAACACTAACAAAGTTATGTTTTAATCAGTCATTAGTATCACATTATCAATGATAGGCAAATGTTCCTTACCCATTTTATCTATACCAATGAATTTACCTTTCTTATTGCCATCGCATATGACGATGCCCATCCTCTTTATGTTCAAGTGATACAAAAAGACTCTCATCACTACTAATGTGTCTATAGCATCTACTATCAATGTACCACATACTTGTGATGCTTTTCTTCCTTGTACTTATAAAATAAAAATTATGTTCTTTTTATTAGTACCCATGTTATATTGAACTCTTTTTCCTCCCATCAAACATCTTTTAAATCTCCATTGAAATGTCATGTGATTCCACTCTATTCAAGTCCATAGGGTTCAATGCATAATATAGACTTTTCATTGCCTTTGAATTTGATTTTTCTCCCCTCTAATCCTCATCATTGTATTCATTTTCTCTTTTAATCTCTCCATTCTCAGTTCTAGGGACGTTTAGACCGATAGCAATCACTTTCCAAATGTTAATATCTTTAGACTTGATGAAGATCATAATGTTGGAATTTTTAACGTGTTCTAACTATAAAGGCAGTGGAAAAACAATCAAAAACACGTTATTATAGTTCAAGAACCACACCAAATTGCGTCTAACACATATGTTTACAATTGAATGACTACTAGGTGATATAAAAACTAAACCTTAAAGAGGAAAAAACTTACTTTGGTGATTCTCCTTTAAGGTCGTGGGTTATTAGCCAAGAACAGTAATTACTGCCTCAAAATACTCTGAGACGACTTTGTGACACCAAGGTAGAACCCCAAGCGTGGTTCTTCTATTTTTTCTCAGTTTTGGATGAGATTCTTGAGAAACAAAAGGCACTACATTGATCAAACTGTATGATCAGCCCCTAAATCTGACTTCACTCTTGAGAGAAAAACCTAAAATCACATTTTTAATTTTCTTTTTGGAAGCTCAGGGCAAAGGGAGTGTCTTTGTAACATTCTCGTCCTGAAACCATATAATTAATATTATAAGTAAAATGATTAATGAAAATAAGGATTTAAGTGATAAAATGAAGAAAAATAAATGATTGGAAACAAGCTTGAACTAGGTTGATCAAAGGTTGATGAAAAGTTGATGTTAAGTGAATAAATAATCAAAGGAAGCATTAAACCGAAAAGTACACGTGGTGGAGGTGAGAAAACACATGGTGGGCACAACCACGCGTAATCCACATCCCACCACACGTACTTGACTTTTTTGGTGAAAAAAAATATAAGTTCGATCACACGAGAAATCGATCAGAATACTCCAGGAAAGCAAAAGAGAAGGAGAGAAGGTAGAGAGGGAGAGTAAGGTTTTTAGAGAGAGATACAGTGAAAGAGATATAGATTTTAGCAAAGGAATGGATTTGAGTTATCGAATCAATTGAAATCCCTAGCTGGGAATCCTGTGGTATAATTGAAAAAGGTAAAACTCGAAGTTTTTGTAAATTTTTATGAGTTTTGCTATTAAAAGCTTTGAGTTTTCTTGGATGGATTATTGAAATAACTAGAGAATATAGATAGAATTGATTTAGATTGATGAATTGATGATGAAAGAAAAAGTCAGAAATTTCTTGGGTTAGGATTAGGGTTTTGCAAAATTGAAA
>CANYCX010689937.1:0-13274 GCA_948193385.1 Breynia disticha f. nivosa
ATGTAATATTTACTTATTTATTAATTATTTTAACATAAATAATTTCATTTTATATAGTTTAACATAAAATAATTTGTATCAAACTTATTATTAACATAATACATATCATCCCGCCGCATCGCGCGGGTACTGTTGCTAGTATTGTTTCTAAAATGAGAGAAAAGGTTATTAGGACTGATAATTTTTTATTCGATAACATAATTAGGCACAACTAGAATTATATAAACTAAATTTTTATAATATCATAAATAATAATATTTGATAGAAAATTCTAATACGATATGCACTCCCAACGTGAATTGCCACCCGTAATATTTTTCAAACCAAACAATCCAAATGGAAGTTTTTATTCTATATCAATATGTTCTCAAAGCATAGCCATAGATGTGCAGTGCAGATGACATTGTTTCTGGGCACATGAATTACACCAGTGTTAGTAAAACAATCCTTCAAAAACAAGAAGAATAACCAAATCAAAAGCAGCACAATAACATGGTGCCTGAATTTACTAGAAGCAAATCCAATGTGGTAACTTGAATATCATCTCCAAATTTGCTTCATTCAACCAGTTCTCTTTATAATATGCACCCCACTGTCGGTATCAATGATATCGCTTATCTCTCCAATCTTGAGAGCGTATGTCGCGTCTTCGAAAGGCTTCTGCATCTGTCCGCGGCCAAATGGACCTGCGCCATTGTTGGAAATATTCGTTAGTATATCATCGGGACATGAGATGTACCGTAATTTAAGACGCAGAGGGATCATTCAACTGGTTATTGCAAAGAAATCGTAAACTCTCCGAATTGTTCCATAAAAGGACAATGCACTAAGCAAGCTGAGTTTATAATGCAGTAGCAGCAAAGAAATACGATAACAATCGAATACAAATGTGGGAAACTTCGTTGACATTTAGAATTGGCACAAAACCAAACATCGGTCGCTCGTCGTCGGTGTCTTAACGACAATCATTATTCTACGTAGGCCGCTTGTCGGCCGCTCGTCAGCATCTTAACGACGAGCATTATTCTAAGCAAACCCATCCATAAACCAATCAATTCTTTTCTTCTCATCGGAAAGATCCTTATTCAAAATCTAAGTGACAGATGAAAATTGAAATTCATTTCAACACAAAATAAGGCAAACAATCAAACTCATATGACTAACAAACACAAACCAAGTCAATCTTCAATAGCATCAACAAGCAGAAGACCTCTTCTTTCAATAACCAGATAAACTAAAGCAATACTAATACAACCTTTAGATCCACAAGCAAAATAACATAAAAGAAAATTGTCAATATTAACTAAATTGTAATTTCTTCAAAACTATTGAAAGCATTAATTAATCCTAACAAAGTTAATCAACTTAGAAAAATTAATCAACTTAGAAAAATTAACACTGAAATCATTATTTATATTACCGAACTCATCCACAAATGAAAATCAAAACAAAGAAATGAACCAACCGAGATCTCCGCCGCGCTTCGCGGAGCTACAATCCGAACACCTTGACGCGACATCCTCAAACTTAAGTTTCCCCGAAACGATGTCGTCTTTAAGCTCTTTGAGCTGAGAAACTGCGGTGTCTCGTGTGGTATTCCTGATGACCTGTCCTTCTGGATCTTTCCAGGACGCTTTTCTACGAGAACCTTGGTGCTTGATAAGTATGTGCGATGCTCTCACTTGGCCACTGGTTGCCATTTTTGGTTTTTTAGAGGTTTGTTTAGACGATGTCGTTTTTCGATCTTCTTTCGAGATCGAAGTTTGTTTTCGCTTCTTATCGGACTCTATTTTTGCTTTGTGAGGAGAGGGTTTACGAGGGGAGATTGGTGTTAAACGCAGCTATGGTCTGTCGTTTTAACCTCGGGTTTTGTTGGGAATCTTTTAGGCCCATTCAAATGACTTAGTTGGGCCTGTTTTGGCCCACCAACAGCCTAATCCAAAAAAGCCCACAGTTTTCGGAAACGACACCGTTTCCCAAAAACCCTAGCAACCTATCACTATAAAGTTCACAACCTCCTTAAATGCAAGGTCTTAACCCTACAGAAACCTCGCCGCAGCAGAATGGGTCGCGTGATCCGTGCTCAACGTAAAGGAGCAGGCTCCGTTTTCAAGTCCCACACCCACCACCGCAAGGGTCCCGCCAGGTTCCGTTCCCTGGATTTCGGTGAACGTAATGGATATCTCAAGGGTGTCGTCACCGAGATTATCCACGACCCTGGCCGTGGAGCTCCTCTAGCGCGCGTGAATTTCAGGCACCCGTTTCGTTACAGGAAACAGAAGGAGCTTTTCGTTGCTTCGGAAGGAATGTATACTGGCCAATTTGTTTATTGTGGGAAGAAAGCTACCCTTGTTGTAGGAAATGTTTTGCCTGTTAGGCAGATTCCTGAAGGAGCTGTTGTCTGTAATGTGGAACATCATGTTGGTGATCGTGGGGTTTTCGCTCGAGCTTCTGGTGATTATGCTATTGTTATTAGTCATAATCCGGATAATGATACTACCAGGTATGATTTTTTTCCTGTTTTGTTGGTTGTTTTGTTTGTTGTTTAGAGATTTGAATTGATTTGTGCTTGTATCATTATTGGTTTGGAGAAATTTGGTCGATTTTGTTTTGATGAGATTTGGTTTTTGAGAAATAGTTTGTTTTGAAATGGGAATACCGTTTGTCTTATTGGATTTTTTTTGTTTCTAGAGTTTGAATGGATTCAGTTCATGTTTTGTTTGATTTGATGATTTTGTGTGATGATTACTGAGTTCGTATGGATTGTATTTCTAACATGAAACTGTGTAAACTGATTTGTGCTAGATGTTTTGAGTAATAAGAACCTTCGGTCTTTGTGAAATTATGATGAGCAATGCTAATTGATCCGTCTTGTTCTATTGTAGAATCAAGCTTCCATCTGGTTCCAAGAAGATCATCCCAAGTGGTTGCCGTGCCATGATCGGTCAAGTCGCCGGTGGCGGTAGGACTGAGAAGCCTCTTCTCAAGGCCGGTAATGCTTACCACAAATTCAGAGTGAAGAGGAACTGTTGGCCTAAAGTGCGTGGTGTTGCTATGAACCCAGTCGAGCATCCTCACGGAGGAGGTAACCATCAGCACATTGGTCATGCTAGTACCGTCAGACGTGATGCTCCCCCTGGCCAGAAGGTTGGTCTTATTGCTGCTAGAAGAACTGGTCGTCTTAGAGGTCAAGCTGCCGCGACTGCCGCCAAGGCTGATAAGGCTTAGTTTTTTTTTGTTTCTGTTTTTCCGGGGAATTTTCTCTGCTTAATACGATCTTCGAAGATTATTTCCTATGTTTAGTGGAAGTTTTGTTCAGATGACTGATTGTTATCAAGTTTTTTCTGTCGAGTCTTGTGACATTGCTTCGCCCGATTTATAATGTTTGGTTATATAGTTTTTGCACTCGTTATGCTTGGTTATATGCTTGTGGTTTCAACCTTGTAAAAATCGGATTGACCGGTCGAATTGTTGTATTGGTGAACAAGTCATTGATTCGGTTTGATTTTACCATTCAAATCGGTTAGTTAGTGAATCACTGTTGTATCCGTGAATCTATTTGGTTAAGTTTGTAAACCTTCGGAATATATCGGTTCGACCAGTAAAATAATTACTTAACTCGAATGTTTAAAATAGGAGTAATATTTATGTCTTCATACTTATTACTATCACGGCGAACACGAATATACAGCTTATAAGAATAATTAATAATTTTCAATATTGAAATTAATAATTTTCAATATTGAATCATAGTTATTTTTGGAGTAAATGTAGTAAACATCATAATCACTGACCTTTAAAACTGAGGTACACAATACAACAGTGAGGAGCCACACACCAAATCCATTCCCACCCAAATCCTCAAATAACAAACTCCAACCTCCCGTCAAAAAACAAGAGATGGCTTTCTCGAACAGAAACGCCGTTATTCCCCTCTTCCTCCTCGTTACAATCTCCCTCCACCCAACCAACAGCATCCGGATCCCAGACCGAGTCACCAGCCCCTCTCGAACTCCACCTGATCCTCTTCTGAAAACCGCGGTTTTCGCTCTAGGAAGTTTCTGGAGATCCGAAGCAATTTTTGGATGCCAAAACGGCGTCGTACGGACGACAGCAGGCTATTCTGGTGGATCTAAACTAAATCCCGAGTATAGAAGCTTAGGCGATCACGCTGAGTGCGTACAGGTCCTTTGTTTTTTCTGAAAATTTTCATTTCAGCCCTTATTTTGTTTCGCTCATTTTTTTAGTAAAGTTTTTTCCCGTACAGGTTGAGTATGATCCGAAGGTGATTAGTTATAGACAGTTATTGGAAGTGTTTTGGGAAAGTCATGATTCTAGACAAGTGTTTGGCCAAGGTCCTGATGTTGGAAGTCAATACAGGTAAGTTGAATTAATCTATTTTGTTGCTGTTGATTAGTTACAGTGGTAATTTTTGGATTAGCAATGTAGTGTAGTGTAATGCAGGTCTATCATTTTTACGAATGGAAGTGAAGAGGCACGAATGGCGAGTTCTAGTAAAGAAAGAGAGCAGTTGAAATTGAGGAGTAGTGTTGTTGTGACTCAAATTCAAGCTATCGACGTGTTTTATCCCGCGGAACCTGAGCATCAGGTAATGCTAATTAATTGTTGTTTTGTCACGAAATGGTTTTATCTCACCTGATGCATTGTGTGGAGAGTAGTTCGATAATGTGGCGTTTATTTGCTTTTTTTTTTCTCGTGTAATTATTTTTCCCAATGAGGATTTTCATAACTTGAAAAATAGTTTTTGCTGATGTGATGCATTGTGTGGAACATTATGGTGTTTAATGTGCATTTCATGTCATTGCATTAGTTTTTGATCGGGATTTTCATGCTGCGAAATGGTTTTAGCTCATGCGATGCATTGTGTGAAGAGTAGTTTTTGTGATGTGTTGCTTATTGTACAAGTTTTTGTGAAGCTTTTTTTTTTTTTTCCAATGAGGATCTGTTGCCGTCGAATGATTTTCAGTTGATGTGAGGCATTGTGTCGATAGTAGTTTGATGTTTTATTGATTAGAATGTATTTTTTGTTGCCGAATTATTTATTTATCATATTTTGATGGGTTTTTTTTTTCAGAAATTTGAGCTCAAGAGGACTGCGTTTCTTCTTCAGCTTATGGGAAATTTGCCGGAAGAGGAGCTTGAGAGGTCTAGTTTAGCTGCGAAGTTAAATGGATATGCAGCAGAAGTCTGCCCTCCAAAGATTCAGAGGCAGATTGATGCGAAGATCAATGACATTGTTAAAAAAGGTTGGCCTGTTCTGAGAGAAATATAGATGATATTCTTTTGTTTTTCACCATTGAGTGATGGTAATTCACAATTGTATTGCAATGTTTATACTGTCCGGTGAGATGCTAACAAAAGCATGCTTTTTAAGGAAAAATTCTGAATAGCAACTTGGTAATTTTGTGCCTTTTTACATAATTGGCAGAATCATGTAATTGTAAGGACAGATTTCTGTCTTTCCATTTTGGATTAGATGATTGTGATCCTGCTCTCTCCCACCCCACACCCCCGCGCCCGCCTTCTAATTGATGTTGATGTCTGCTGTTTTGGACATCAAAGAATCAGTATGTATAGTACAAGACAAGCATTTTTGTCGTGCTGATACTGCTTTCTAGCTCTATATCTACCAAGTTTTATCGTTTACTTCTCTTTACCAAATCTATATCTTTTGTCATAAAAATAAAACCAATTACCAATTTAGTTTGTAAATGCTGATTTCATTTCATTAAATGAGTAGAAGCTTATTTAGAAATGATTTGAATTTTGATGAGAATTTTTTCTTGAGAATCTTTATTTTCAGTCTGTTTTAAGCAGTAGCTGATATTAGGAGGTGGTTTCTAGTGGCTTTATCTTTACTGTTCGCAGTAGAAGAAATCGTTTATCACTAAACATGCCTGCGATCTGATTGACAATTGTCTATATCACTGGGTTCAAGTGTTCAAACTCCATGTGTACTGTAGATGGTTTGCATATGTGTCTCAAAGTGAAGATGATTTTTCCTGGATAACAGTAGAGGTTGAAATTTTGAAGAGCCAAAAGAATTGGCTTACTTAAGATTAGACAAAAGTGAAGGATAATATCTTCTTTAGATATTTGTTTGCTCTTACCAGTAATCACAGTGGCAACTGGCAATCGAACTTACAGCCTTTTATGGTGGAGTGGAGACAACTTCCAACAGCAACAACAATTTTCAACGGCAATCCCAAACAGGCTCTTATTGAGTAGTGCATTGGTAAGAAGGTTAATTACAACTTCATTGTTAGTGAGTGGTCTATTAGTAGGATGGTTTTTCTGAAGAAAGCAATTCTTCTGAATTGGAACAATTGTTTGTCATCTTTCATTATTTTTCTTCTTTTGTTATTTTGTTCTTTATCGTTTTCTCTTATGTAAACCAAATGGGCAAGTCAAGTTCTTGCCAAATTGATGTCCGGACATTAAAGTGAATATGAATTGCTAATATTGTTGGACCACTCACTAATGAGGAAATCTCTAGTCGCGGAGTATGAACTGCTTCGTTTGTTGGACCCCTCAGCTCAGATGTTTGATGGTTTGTTGTGTATTGTGGAGTTGATTGATGTTAAATTTGGAATGATGTTTGCAGAAATTTGAGTTAAAGAGAAATTTTGTTACTTCTTCAGCTTCATCCAGAAATTGAGTGGCTTTACTGTCCAAAGATTCAGATTCAGATTGATGCAAAGATCAATGACATTGGTAAGAAGGTTGGTTGATGATGAATTGATGTCTATACTGCCAAGTTAGATATGTTATGAATTGATGCCTATATTGGTCTGAATGGTAAACCGAACCGAATAAGTGATTGATTCACTAGTTTACCAGTTCGATTTAGCTTTGATAACACTGGTTAAGATTGATTACTGTGAGAATCATAGAAAGAGATATTTCTGTTAGTCTCTTTTGGTTTAGGATGAACTTTATTCTTTTTGGTCTCTTCTGCTGATTTTTAGTACAATATTCTGCTGAGTTGCTTGTCTGTGAACAGTTGGGAAATGGTATCTTTCTCATAACCAACATCAATTCTGTCACCTCTTGCTAATATCTACCTCTGCCAAATCTGCATTATTTGTCATAAAAAATTTGATTGAATTTCCCAATTTGTTGATGAACTTTAAACTTGATTTCATTAATTGGGAAGAAGCTTTAACTAAGCATAACTGATAGAAATGATTTAAATTCGGACGAGATTCTCCTCCTATAGTACCGTCCCTTCTGTTATGCCTTTTACTGTAGTACCGTTTCTCTTGCCATGCATCATCCTGTATCTCTTTAAACTCATCTATTTCTGCTCCTTAAAAATTTCTGAATATGAACAGCTTAGTATGTTGGAGCATACAGCATGTGATCTAAACTACTACTCATTCTTGGCTGCCAATGAAAAGCAAGAGATTAGCTTGTTTGGTAACAAGTAAAGGCAATGAAATGGCATTGGTGGCAGAGTCTAAGATGACGAGAAACTGGGAAAATTGTCCCAAACAAGAAGACGACATGGCGTCCCACTTCCATGTGCACTACCACCTGCTTTGTGTCTATATATGCAAGTGATAGACATCACAACTAACTCTTTCACATTCCAATTTTTTGTTTTCCATTACTCTAATTATTCAAGCCAACTATACGACCATGAACGGAAGCAATAGGGGTGAGGGGTAAGTTTTTTTTTTTCCCTATATTGTCTTGCATTCTCTTATATTATCGTTTTCTCTAGTCGCTGACACAAGAGAGAGCGTTAAAACTGTTGTGCTGATTCATTTATTTTCTTATGTGTCGAAATTTTTACTTAAATTCTCTAATTTATAGAATTTTCTGGATACGACACTTTATATAGCTTTCAGCTTTTGTTTTCTTGATCAAATGGATGTTCGAGGGAATTCAGTCTTGTTTTTGTGCACTCATAACGTGAGATTAAACAAAGCAAACAACTGCAAACATTAGATACGGTAAAAAATAAGTCTAAATTTTTAATTTATTTTATAAAAACAGTTTTTATTATACATATCATTATCAACACAAACAGATATTTATGGTAACTGAGATTTTTCAAAGAAGTAGTTATGAATTAATATCACTTGTTTTCCACAACAGTTTTGCTTCTCTTACCCAAGAAGTAGGCAAGACTTCAAAATAGCAGGTTGACGTACGTCCTAGGGAACCCTTTGTTTTTTCGTTTGTGGACTCAGCGGTAAAGGGGTCAACCAGCACAGTAAGGACATAAGGTTCGATTCTTAGTTCCATAGTGACGTTAAGAGACACATACAAATTCTCCGGTCTCTTTGAGACTCCCTGACCTTGATTCGTGGACTAGTCCGGTTCCTTTCTTAAAATTAAAAAAAACGACGTACGTCCTAGGAAAAGCTAGCGTCGTCAAGTCCTATCTTAATTTACCTGATTATATGATTAGAATACGATACAAATGATGTAAATTCAATTTTTATAATATTTATATTACAAATTATGCTGATAGTATTTGATGAGAAAAATAACATTGTATGATTACGATGCAACTAGCATGAATTGTTTCCATGTTCACCGGCAAACATCGTCAAATGATGTGAGAAAATTGATACATCCTTATCGTGGCAAATGTTACGTACTGACCATGAAGATTTCTTTGGACGTTGTTTTCTTATATTATTTCGTTTTCATTGTAAGAAATTAGAGAGAAAAATATGGAAATTAATGAAAGAAAACGACTTATCTCGACCACATTTAGTTGCATGATTGAGAAATGTTGCGATAAAACTAAGGGAGTTAATTTTTTATACGATAATATAATTTGTTAGTATACATTTATGATATGATGCGAATGATACAGAAACTGTAATATTTATGTAACAAAATAATACAATATGATTACGACAGATTAATCCGATTAAACGAGTGTCGTTTTCAATTTCTTCCATCGTTCAAACACTTAAGTTGCACCATTTTACAAGTTCATGCATGTTTCTTACAAATTATTGCTACCTAGCACTGATATAGCTCCTGAGAAGAGAATATTTTTCATGCACGACAGACAAAAACATTGAATCTTAAAATCAAATTTGAAAAACAAAAGTAAGGAACCCCCAAGATTCATAATTGTATGTACCAAAGTTTCACAGTACAAAAAAATCCGTGTAGAATTAGAATTCATATGTATGAACAGATTCTGTTTGCTCGAATGAGTTCTTGTTAGGGTTACTTCTGCTCCAGAAAACAACGTATTTCAATGAAAAAGAAGCCTGGCTTGGCTCTGTTACTTCTTCAATATATTTCTTCAAACAAGCCCTCTCCATCTTCATCGACTCTGATCATAAAATTCATCTGATCATGGCTGTTAGAGAGAGAAAAACAACTTCTTCGCATGGGATGGTAAGACCCATATCGTGTCTGAATCCAAATTCCTCAGCAGCTCTTTGAAGTAAGCTTTGAAACTCAGGGTGGTCAAGCCATGCAATAGGGATAATATATCTACTTCTATTCTCTCCAACATAAACTGGGAAATGACCCTTCGGAACATCATCGGGAAGTCCGTCGTACCAGCCGCCTTGTTTCTTACCAAAGCTTGAGCATCTTTTGAGGATTTGTTTCAAGGATGGTGTCTGATGAGTAAGTTTGTTCGATTTTCTTGAGGCCATGTTTAAGGAAGTTTGTGAATTTGGAAGAGGTTTGTGGTGGGGAAGCTGAGGAGAAAAGTGGTGTGTTGAGAGTTGTGGGGAATGATTGAAAGGGGTTTAAGAGGTATTTATGGGACGAGCCATGAAGAGAGAGAGAGGGAGTTTTGGGTTGGAAACAAGGTCATGTGATGTGGTTTGAAGATTAGTGTGTATAAGGGTACGAAGAAGTGTCCTATCCTATTGGGGCTTGCCCTACATTGCTGCCTTGTCTAGGACAATGAATACCAATTTTTCTCACTAATCTCCCTGCTAAACATCTCTCAATTTTGTCTCAACATGGTATTCTTTTTCAGTATTAGAAGTTTGGTTTAGAGTTGAAAAATCGAATCGAAATCGAAATTGGAATCGTCGGTTATAGTATCTGCAAGGTCTGGTTTTGATTTCGGTTTTGAACCAGCGATTCAATTCATTTTTATTGGAAAACTGAATCTGAATTGGTGAATCGAAACTGAAAACGCCAATACCGATCTACTGGTTTTGGAACCAAAACCAAACTGTTAGAACCAACCAGATCTAGTTCCGGTTTCATGATTCAGAACCGGCTATTCCAAACTTTTTTTCACCTATACTTTGGTTCTGTACCATTGGCAGTGCACAATTTAGCATACGACAATAAAACGATACTACAAAAATCCTACAACAAAATAGATAACACTACAGAACGAGACATGATAAAAAGAGTCGACGTACTCCGCCCCTTCATCTTCATCGCTACCTTAGATACCAATGATTGAATTTTGCAAGACTAATAATGACATTCCAGTTTTCTACTCCGCCCCTTCATCTTCATCCCTCCGTTCCTAAATAAGTGTTCATTTAGATTCAAAATTTTGTTCCAAAATAAGTGTACTTTTAGAAATTTAATACATTTTTTCTCCAAATTACCCCTCATTAAATTCCGTTTTCATTATCTAAAAACTAAGCAAATTTCATTTTCCCAAACTAGGACCAATAAAACTCTTTAGTATTAAATGTTTTCTAACACTACAAAACAAATGAATTGGAACATTAAGTTTTAAATAAGGGCAAAACAGTCTCTTTTTATTTACTAAAGTCATTTTTTAATTTATGTGTCTATTGTTAAATGAACACTTATTTAAGAACGGAGTGAGTAGGTTAAATAAAATATGTCAGGAATTGAAAATCTCGACTGCTCACTACTGTTTATCTGCACAATTAAAGAATCCTGACAAACGTACTCCTTCTTTCTACACCAACGACCTCTTGGTTCAGTGGTAATATGGGCTGAACTTGGTAAGGCGGACCACGGTTCGATCCCCCGCAACGTCGATTGGAAGGGAAATGAACCTTAACCTCCAACTCCTTCCCGAACCGGATTAGTCTCGGCCCTCTCGTATTTTCTCCTAACTCAAGAGAAAACAATAGAGATATCGTCCTCCCTACAAAAATTTCTCAATCTTTCGCTTGTAACTTATGCTCCGCAAGAGCAACAAGTGGATCGAAATGTTGTTCCGGAAAGTATATTATTTGTTGTATGTTCATGTTGAGATGAAGTAAACTTGGCTAGGCTTAAATTTAGCTGACACTTGCGCCCTTCTAAAGCTTATCATAAAGAAGCCCTAACTATCAACATCAGATATTGAACCTGAAACCACACTTTCAAAATAGTGTCCATTCTCAACAAGTAAATAAAATAGTGTTTCTTCTGTTATATGTTTAGTTGAATCAGAATATATGAAAAACTAACACTAACATTCTGTCAATTAGGCAGCATTCGAGACGAAATCGTGCTTATTTTTATAGTTTCGTTCTTTTTCGTACATTTTCGTCTCTTGTGAGAAAAAGAAATCGGTTTTCTCCTTAGAACCTAAAATTTAACTTGTACTACAATGAGGGTTAGAGCATAAGAAAGTTAAACCCTTACACTAAAGAAGCTAGTCGAACCGTATTATCGAATCAGAAATTATGAGTATTACGTAACAGTGTTCAGGAAGTGGAATGTCTTGCAATGAGAGAACTTATGGGTCCTGCAGGGATTAAACCACGAGAATAGAGCCACAAGATTTAGGCACATTTCATATGGCAGCAGACATTTATTCCTCATAAAATTCAGCACCACTTGTATCTGCTCGACACCTTTCTTTCCTGGTTTTCTACCATGCATGTTCTGAGGCTCTCACAAAACCCTCCATCCTCATTCTCTTTATTCTGTTACTGTGCTTTCTTGTCCTTCTCACTTTTCCAACTAGCTGTAATCTGAAGCAATGAGTATAATATTTGTCGTTTATGTATTATATGTGTAATTGTCTTTTAGTTTTGTGTTTTTCACGTGTTTGTATTGGTTTTCGGATTGCCGACGCATTGCTCCAAGCTAATATTTGTGTTTATTTTGTTAATGTGATCTTTGTTATTTAAAAGTTTTAAGAATCACGAAAACTAAATAAAAAATTGTCTTTTCGGGTGGTAAAATGTATATTTGAAAGTATTTCAGAACTCGAGTAAACAATAATAAATATAAATCAATATATTGTTTGTAACGTCTTCTTATTAACAATCATAACATTCATAACGTTTTCTTTATTAATAAATTTGATCAATTTTGTGGACTTTAACTCATTCTTCATCAAATCTTAACAAAGTGAACATGCAAGTAAAGATAATTGGACATCATCGTAATCCAAGAATAAGTTTAAGTGTCTCTCTGCCCTACTTATCCACAAAAACAAAGAAAGTTGACAAGACATGTTTTCTCACACTAAGCTTACACATTGACTGATTCCAATTCCATGGCATGCAAGTTGAATGGGAAATGCAAAATAGACATGTAGAAGATGGATTATGGCGATATATCCGGAGCCAAAGGGACGGCTATCCAACTTGCATGAATGAATGTATCAATGATGGAGCGAGAAAAATAGACGAGTTTAAAGAAATACAGAGAATGCACCGTAAAAAGAAATAGCATTAAAATGCACCGTAAAGAGAGATAGTATCACTACAAGAAATTGGTGGTTTTGCAGCATGGAGGTCTGCGTCTGTTGTTGCCTGGAACAATTGTTGTTACCTGGAACAACAATGATCTTGAATCTTCTCGAACTTGTGAAATCTGGAACAATAATGTGAAATCTGCACAAAAGACAATGATCAGAGGTCGAGGGTTTGATTCCCCGATTGTACTCCGACGCTCAAGTCAGTATTAATTCTGCAGAGTATCGGATCTTTAGTGTGAGTCTTCAGAGTCCCCTAGAAATGTAGACAGATCTTCTATTTATAGAAAAAATAGATGGCACAACTGTAAATATCTCTAATGATATTGGACATGGGCTTATCTTTTGGGCCTCCATATTTTTAATCGGGTTGGGCTAAATAAGCCCAATGGCACAACTGTAAATATTTCTAATGATATTGGATATGGGCTTAACTTTTAGGCCTCAATCAGGTTGGGCTAAATAAGCCCAATATTTAAGTTACATCAATTAGTGTATATATTGATATTCTTCTCTTCTGATATGAATCATTGATATTTGCTCAGATTGATGACGAATTTCACGATGATTTTCCGTTTATATTTATGACAATTCAACTGGTTGCCACATATCTCAACGGTTTTTTCGC